>CCAG010001937.1:0-77811 GCA_001077435.1 Glossina morsitans morsitans
AAATTCTGAATAGATCTAGACAAACCGGTCTGTCCGCCTCCTCAACACCTACTTAATATCTGTGGTAGATCTAGACAAACCGGTCTGTCCGCCTCCACAACACCGACTTAATATCTGTGGTAGACAATGGAAGAGAATACAATATCAACCAAAAACACATTTCCTCCCCGTTTTTTTTGGTCACCACTGACAATCACAAATATGTGCATATATACATACTCTAATAATAAGAGGCACATTTTCACGTTTCAATAATATTTTGCACATATCAACCCTAAGGCAATCACATTTCAAATATATTTTTTAAACATGTGGTAACTGTCCGCTGTTGGAATTACAATCAGCAGCTGTTATGAACAGCTGTTAGTCATTAGTTCACTATTTCTCAGTATAAATTGAAGCTTATGTGTTTTGTTATCGATAGGTGTCGTTTTCGCGCCCTTTTAACGCACCAAACCCTGCATATTTATGTAAACTAACGCATTAATGAATGTTTATCGTTTTATGCGGTGTAGTCATTAGTCTACATTAACGAGTGTTAGATGAACTTTATTAAAAAAGAAGAAGGCATTATTAAAAAATTAAGACGAAACAAAATTTCAAATATGAATTTTTTCTATTTAAGGGCATCCGAAAAGAATATAATGTGAACTTGGCTGGAAGTTTCCAATAAGAGAAGGTGGTGGGTTTGTGTGTAACCGTGTATAAGAAACTCCTTAAAATATAGATGTGATGATAAGTAAACTATAGGCCAGCAATTTATGAATATTAACCAGCGCTCAGTTCCTAAATGGCATTCAACGCGTACGGTACACTAGTCAATCAAAGTATCCGATAAAGTTAATGAAGCTTTATAACGAGTGCTGGATAAGCACACTTTGTTAAATAAATAATTAAAAATTAAAATTTGCAAATATTAAATTAAAAAAATTAAACAAAAAAATCAATATAAACTCTCGTTAAATTAATTGAACGCTATCTTTGAAAAACACCTAAAAACTTTTTATTTTTTTTTTATTTTTCAAATGTCGTTCAGTTGTTGAACTTATGCCAATTATTATGATTGCTCATACGTTACGGACCGCCGAGGTGTTATGATGTGATAATAATGTATTTGTTTATGAGATTGTCTGCTGTTTGTAAATATTTCAATAAGAAACGTTAAAGGTGGTACAGTACATGAAATGCTATGAAATTAAGCAGAAATAAAAAATAAAAAAAAAATAAAAAACAACATTGGCGTTAATTCACTATTAATAGGAGAATTTTATATTTATAACCAATTTTTGTTTTATTTTTCTGTTCCGTTGCGTTTGTTTTGCTCTGCTTTTTAAACATTTTTATGAACATCTAGCCGTCTAAAGGTGAAATATTTTTAAACGAGTCTTCATTTTTCAATGTGTGCGGCAATTATTTGCTTGTTTATTTATAAACAAGAAACATCATTTAAAATGTAATAACAATGAAAGTGATGCAAACTTAAATAGATTTTCAAACAAATTTTACAAAATTAACTAAAAAGATGTAATATTTTAAAGCAAATTAAATCGTGATAAGAAATTTGGGTTAAATAAGTTTAAAAAAAAATTATAAAATTAATGTGATAACTGAAACCTTTTTATTCGTGAACATTGTGCTGTGATCCAAGTTTTTGTTGTTGCACGTTAATATCTTCGAATTCTTTTTGCCGTCTGTTTTGCTCAAAAATAAGGAAAGTGTAAGTAAACCTTTTAATTAATTAGCAAGCATTTAGGCTTAATGTTAACCAAGGCTTGTTTCTGTCTTGCTCTTAACTTACCTTAGTATACAGGTGCAGTTCATAACAACGCCAACAGTGAAATGGCTTCCGTATGTTAGCTGTTTTAGCCGTAATTGCTGGTTTTTTTACATCGTTCAATTCGTTCAATTGACTTCGCTGGTCGTCTGCAATGGCAGTTTCAATCGGTTTTAGTAGCTCGTAATACACTACACCTTGCCGATCCCACCATATGCACAGCAAAACTTTATGGCCATTGACTCTCCTCGAATAACCTATGACTTTTTACGCTTGCGAGTAGGCTTGTCGTAGTAGAACCACTTTTCACTGTCACAGAAAACGTTTCATTTTTTAACTCGCAAACAATGAAACCTGGGCGTTAAAACGGCTCGCGTTGTCGTTTTCAGTCTATTCGTATTTCAAACATTTTTCCTTCTTTTGGATCTTCCTCATCGCATATAGACGTCTAGAAACACTTGATTCATCCAATGTCAAGCTGATCGAAAGTTCTTTCAGAGTTTGAGCTGCGTTTTCTTGTAGGTCTTGTCTAGGTCTTGTAATTCGTGGTCTTTGAACTTTTTTGATTCTCCAGTCCGTTCCTTGCCATTTCAATGAAAATCGACACTTTTAAACCATTGAAATCAAAACCGACAATAGGAATTTAAGGGAACAGCAGCACGATAAGCTTCCGAAAGTGTTGACGGGTTTCGCCAGTAAATTCCTCAAATTAAATAGCAAAAGTAATGGATGTCGAAAATGCAAAATACACTGAATAGTTTAATAATACTAAATGCAAAATTGTTATTTTATGTAGAGAATGGTCAAAATCATCGAATTTAACCGTTGTTTACATTGATACCTTGGCACCAAGAAAGTATATGTTTAGAGCACCTTTATCGTATAAGTATCAAGAATAGTAAGTTAAAGGTTTGAGCTTTCTTTGAAGTTTCTCAAAGGCTTAAACATTTTTGTGAATTAAATTTCCTTCGAAAAAAATCACCGAGTAATTAAAACATACAACTCCTTTGGTGCATTGTGCTCACAAAAGCATATGTACGTCATTTCATTATTTTTGGTTATTTTGAGGTTTATGGTAAACGAAAAAGCGGTTCTGCAAAGCGATGTCGTAAAAACAACATCTCAACAGTTTTTTCTTTTCTTTGGTGAAGCGATTTTCTTTCACTCTTGTCATGAATTTTAATAATACACCTGCATGCCTTTACATAAAAACTTATTACAAAACCGCAAGTAAATCTTCGCTTTGCGTGCGCAAAGAATGCGGGTACAAACATTGGCATGGTTTTCCTTAATCTGCATATAACTCTTTTTCCCTCCCTTCGTATTATGATAAAAACAGATCTTTTTACATTTTTTTTTTTCTTAGCTCAGATTAAAATAAATTATTTAGCTTTCTTTGCGTTGATACATATGCCCGTTGGTTTAAAACTTACGCTGGTGTTTCTTATCATTCTTACAAACGAGTGCGGCATGTAAAGAGTTTTACCATCACAATATCACATTATAAAACGTAAAAAGCATAAAAAGGATGTTGCGAAATTTATTATCGGGTTGTACTCCATCCTTCAAAATATGTATTTTTTATTACAATTTTTTTAACACTTTTTGTATCACTTTTTCTTATCAACACTACTACTTAGATGATTCATAGAAACAATAAAAATTTTGGGAATTTTTTAAAGTTAAAATATAAAAAAATTAATGGAAAGCATCCGTAACCAAATCAGTTGATTTTTTGTTTACGTTTACAAATGACAAGAATAAAAATGGCCAAGAAGGGCATTTCCCGATTTATGGTGAAAAGAGTAGGAGGTGAGGTTTGTTACTAAGCATTAAATTATTAGCTGCAAAAAATTTTTAAAAGTAATGTTTAAAAAGGTGATACTTCACTTCACGTTATTAGTTTTGTTTATTTGCGCAACATTAAGTGCAATTGCACCGGGAAACAAAGCAAAAGGCAAATCAAAACAATTGAAAATAAAGTCTGGCACTCAAAATAAAGTGTTCACGATTTAGATTTGATCGATGTGGAGCCTTCAGCTAAAGAGATGCTCATGTCAAGCTTATTATAAGGATACATCGATCCATAACTTTAACAATACTGTTTTACTTAACTTAACATTCTGGCTGCGAGAAGCCAACAATGTAAAAAAATTCATAAATAAAATAATATTAATATATTTATTATTGGGTAGTTCGGGCCCATTTTGTGGCGAAATTGCAGTGCAAGTGCCTTTGCGGCATGCATCTGAGAAAACAACAAAAATGTTGAAATATACCGCCGGAGTGGATGGATATAGAGTTGCTGGAAGAAATTAAGGAAGCGGGGAAGAAATCTAATGCTAAAATTTGCGGTTCTAAAGTTTTTTTTTCTTCTTATGAACTGGGTAACATTCACGTAACATTGCTTCGCATCGTTGCAACATAGACACTAATTCTTTAGTTCCTTCTCACCGAATTTCAAATGGTAGGACTCGGGCGATGCGTTGGCACGTTCATATAAACTTTACAAACTAGTAAAAAAACGGTCCTTTCCTACATATCCTTTATGAATGCCAATGTAATCGAAGATTACCTTTCGGAGCATCTAACACTGTGGGCATCTTGAAATTACTTGGAGATCTTAATGTCAATAAAATATTTATTCTTTGCTCTAAATAACTTTTAATACTAGTTTGGTTTATAATTTCTATAGATTATCTTTTCACATGAATAAAAACAATTTCACTAGTTATTGGTATCATCAATATCAAGACTATTATAGGCATTTTTCTTCAAGTCTGCAAGGTCTGCGTGGTGTAGTTTCATTAATTTTTGGGAGCATTAATTGGCAAAACAACTAGTTTCGATGAAGTTGTTTCTGGATTTATCTCATTGTCATTCTCTCGCTTGGTATCTTCGTTAGCGTTCTCAATATCTGCGTTCATATCTTATTATTATTGTTTATCTCTATCTCAGCATCAATAACCTGAAATGCTTTCCAAGAATACACACATAGAATTTTCACATGGAAATTTCTGCTTGAATATAACAGAAAGACACTCATATAAAAATATTTACTAAATCCCTAAGGTTCCTAAATAACACCAAGTCCAATTTTGAGTTTCCCTTTTTTTGGTGTAAGTTGCTTCCTCTTCACGTTTTTTGGTGTAGGTTGCTTCTTCTCCATGTTTTTTGGTGTAAGTTGCTTCCTCTTCACGTTTTTTGGTGTAGATTGCTTCTTCTTTACTTTTTTGGTGTAGGTTGCTTCTTCTTCACGTTTTTTGATGTAGGTTAACGTACTATGTATCTGTTATAGCAAAACTAGCTGATGTCAATATTGCTCCAATAGACAAACTGACATGTCCGTATGGTGTATCATTTTGAGGGCGGCGGGGGAATATAGTTTGCCTGTCCCTTCCCGTTTGGAATCTTAGTGTTCAAATTATGCTTGCAATGTCTTCGAAAGCTGTTCTCGATCGTGTTCCCTTTGTAGTAACCTAAAATTGTCGCCAATTGTCTCCGCACTTCCAAAGCATGGAATTTGTCTAACTTCTCCCAAAATACTTGAATAGTGGCTAACGTTGTTCGCAAAAAATCGAGTAGCTCAGTTATGCCATTGACAAAAGTTGGGCAGCGAACAATCAATTTTCAAACGACTTCTCTCAACACAAAGCCCTTGTCCAAGTAGGGTAAAATAAACTGATTTTGAAACCTTTTTTTTTATTATTATTATTTAGCAATTTTTTGTGCTCGTAAAATTTTATTAAACTTTTTTTGTGATGGATACAACTGAAGATGTGCTTCCTTCAAATGATTTCTTCGTCCGATTTGAAAAATGTTTAAATTTTTATGACAAATCTTTGGCACCCACCACTTGGGTCTGAAAGACATATGTTTCATCTGTGTGCGATTTGCCTTCAGATAATCAAAATATGAAATATTTGCGTCGATAATGAACATTAAAATAAAATCAAGATTTGTGTTATTTATGTGTGAAAAATAAAATCACTCTTCGTTCATAGACCTGCAGACGCAAATCTGTATTTGCGATGACTTTTCCTAATAAATGTGCCTGGATAGTTAATATTTGCCTTGCCATTCATTAATTTATTGTAGCAAACTTATTGCATATTTTCACATGGTATTGTTCCGGGGTGTAAATCGTAGCGCCATGTTATTGGGATTAAAACTTCCGTCGGCTACGAAAAATCTACTCCACTGACAAAACAAAGTATTCAATGTAATATTTAGCCCTTCATCACTGACATGTATTTACTATTTTACATGGGGATATTGTTGTGGGCGATACGTCGTTTTTCCTGCCTCGAAGTGCATCATCTCTTTTTGTATTTGAGAATTATTCGCACTATTTTCAATACAAAATTCTTGGATGTATTAAGCACGTAACGCACAAATCGAAATCGTAATAATTGTTAGAAAGGTTTTTTTTAATTTTGTGTGAATTAAAGAGCGAAATACGGATGCTTTAGCTTATAGCGGCCTTAGCGGAGGGTGTCTGTATTCATTGTCATCTGCTATTGAGCTAAACTCTTTCTTCTTCTCCAACAGATGATTTCTCAAATTAGGGAAGGCTTACTGTCTATCACCGCAGTGAGAATGTACGCTTGTATATATTTACACGTTTATGTTTTGCTTTATAAAGAAGAATGTAGAAGAAGATAGCAAAAAAATAAATATATAAATTTAATAGCAGAGAAGCTTAATAGGTTGTAGCCTGAATCCTAATAAAGTCAGGGGTTAGTTTAGGTGATTTGTTAAATATTGACTTGTTGCGTTTAGTTATTCTTGTTTTATTTTTGTACTTTCTTGTGCGCTATTTCTTCTCCTTTCCGTAATGTCCAGGGTTAATATTTATACATTTTGCAATTTTCATTTTCATTTATTCATTTATTTATTTATTAAGTAGCAATAAACCCAAGGGCCTATTACCTAGTTACATAGATACATTTTATGAGGAAAAAGAAACCACAACATTAGTGAGTGTACAAGTCATCTAGATGGCTGCTAATGCAATCATCTCGCTCCATAAAGTTCGTAATCATCGATTCCTACCAGAAACAAAATGTACATTATGAGCAATTAATTTTCTTCTAAACGCATTCAAAGAATTATCGTCAAGGATATCAGATTCAGTAGTAAGGCACTCTATATCTATATCTTGCAACACGAACAGTAAACGATCGTTCAAGTTACGAGTTAGACACACGTGGTATTAATATGATAGCGTTTCTATTCGAACTAGAGGATTGCAGTCGTTCGATTAAAAGGCTTCGGGATCGAAATTGGATAATATTTTAGAAGTAGACAAGCAACTTGAATTTTGGATTTTAGATAATAGTGAAAGGAGAATTTTAGCGAAGCATGGACAAATGTCGATAAATAGTTTTAATTATTTCTCCAAATTATATTATTTTCTTTTATTTTAATAACCTTCCATTTATTTATTTGTTATTTATATCCTTCTTTTGTCCTTTTTTTTAATGTTTAATTTCTTTTTCACGAAAAGAAAGCGCGTGTGTGTACTTGCAGCACATTCACAGGTGCGATTTGAATCTACTAAGGTTCTGGCGTTTAGAATAAAATTTTTATAACCAAAGAAAACTAAGGACACCTTTTCTAAAGCCTTAAACCTTCCCACACACAAAATATATAAGGATTTCTTCTAAAGAAATTTGTGTAAGACTTCGAAAGGTAATAAAAATGCCGAAAAACTGTAATGGTTTAGTTATTTCAGAGAGACTTGGAAAGAGAAACCCTTGTGAAATTAATGGCTTTATAAGCGCGCTATCTACACGTAAAAGGCATGTAATGCATGTCATTACCATTTTATGACTAAATGCCTTAAACTTTTAAAATATTATGTAACATTTTTTACAGCCAATTTTTTATTACTTGTCATGTAATTTGCACTGAAAATATAGATAACTCGTCATAACTCAGTATATTAATGTATATTAGCATTCTTTGGAACACTTGAAGATATTCTTCGGAGAGCCTAAAAGCTTATAATTCCGAATTGAGGCAGCAAACATTATCTGTTCGTCCTTCTTTCCTTGCATAACAAAACCAAACAGAAATCTAAGATTCTTTAGTGAAGGAACATAAGTTAAACAAAGTTGTTTTCCCTGTGCAGATTGTTATCGCAATTTCACAATTATTGGTGGAAAGGTGGATAGAGGTAGCTGTAGCGACTTCTTGACGTTATACGACGCAGATGACTATCTCATCCAGGAACAATAAACTATTCAAGGTAACCCTTACACGTGGTGGAGTGCAATAAATTGATGTGCACTTTATTTTGTATGTCAAATTTTCTGTTATGGTTTGGTTTCCACAAAAAAATATTAAAATTTGTATCTTTTTAGATCCTTAGTTTTTATGGCGACCATTGCAAGGGAAAGGATCGAAAAAATCGATTTGCTTGGTCTAAATTCCGTATGGTTTACTTCTATTTCGAATAATTTTCTGAAGTATATTTTAATTATATATATTTTTCGTCGGAACGGTTATGTGCGAGTGGGTTCAAAAAGTTAGAGTGTCGAAAAACCAAGCAATTTTTGTCGGGAAATTTTGAAAGTAGGTCCAATCCAATTTCAATGCGACCAAAATAAGTCAGTGTGCCAAATTTCGTCAAAATATATCAAAGACAGGAATCCGTGAGTTGAACCACAAGAATACATGGACAGACGGACGGACAATCTTAGATCGATGCAGAAAAGGGCTCTGAAACGGGATAATAAAAGACGGTTTTATCTATTTTAAGTCTTTATGGGTATTAGATACAGTCGCCCAATGTTAGTATATCTTCTATCACATTATTACATGTGGCGTATAACCATAACGATTTCATAGTGAGTTTGCATCGAATCCTATTTATACGACAACACGTTGTTGGGAGAGGTACAAACTAAATATCATATATGTGCAGTTCGCATCATTTCTAGCAATAATGATTTTTACATGATTTTGAAATTTAGTATGAGAGCATTAAGGAAAACTATAGTGAGGGAAAATTTGTATGTCTTTCGTTTACGCTTACGTGACATTCTTACCTAGACCAACTTATAAAAAGGTGTAGTATTTAGAGAGAGAACGTTAGCTCTGCCTTCTTGAAATTCTAAAATTACATCTGTTAAGTTAATATTCAAAATGAAATTAGTTTAAATGATTGCGGAAGAAATCCGACAAACATTTTTGCACAAAATGTAATTAATGAATTACTTTTCATTAAGGATTTGCTTGTTAGATTTTACCCATCATTTTACAATTTGCTCACTCACTTATTTTGACTTCTTTTGCTTTCTTATCGCTTAACAATAATCAGCTTCATAGGTGAGTAAGTGTAAGTATGTAGAATTAATTAAGTGCAAATGCAATGGTAATTGACATTAAATGATGATTGAGTCGAGTTGAGTAAAAATAATGATGTGAGTTGACATGAATGTCATTAAGTTGTCTTGACAAGCATTAAATTAAATTTGCCTGTGTGTGTGCGCGCGCGCACGCGCCTTTTGTGTGTTTTATTCTTTAGCAATACTAATGAAATACAAATCTTATATTTATACATAAATAAATACAAGTTAACGAAATATCTTTTCACTTAAATGAATGTAGCAGGAAATACCTGTCATTTTATAGTTTAGTTTGACACGACGTGTTTTTCGACCGCTTTTTTCCACATTGATTACACGTTTGGCTAATCCGAGTTAATGGTATATAATGTATCGCCATTTGCGCATCTCCATTTACCTGCAAATAAATTATAGAGCCATCCATTGCTTTATTGAGTTGGTTTTTCGAATATTTCAACTCATTCATTTTTAAATATTAAAATTTTTAAGCCACAAAATTTATAAACGTAATTAGTGTTTAGTTAAGCTTAAATTCACTAACGGTATTGAGGTTAGTTGCACTTCTTTCTCTTTGAACCGTAAACAACTTTTTTCTTTCTTCTATCAGTAAACTTGTTTATTAGATTCATTTCAAAAGCCATCCCAGTAAAGTGTGCTTTTAAATTCATTCATTTGGCTGAGAAGTTTTTAATGCATGTTTTGATATTTTTGCTAATATTTGTATAAGTAGTTCCAAGTTATGAATAATAAATGCATTTAAAAACATTTTTTTTTCAATTATTTGACATATATATAGATATGGGTGTGTGTGTGTGTGTGTGTGTGTGTGTAAGAGGAGGTGTACAAAATGGAGATTGAGCGTTTTTTGATGGAATTCAGCTTCATTGAAAACACATTTGTTAGAAAGGCTGATAATCAAACCAAATCCAATTTGGTATCGAATCATTTCCGCACACCTTTAGCTCTGCTAAGAATTATTTATCTCTTAAATATAATTACGTCAATCTGAGCCAGTACTAGTCAGAAGGAGACAGATGTGAACGAATCACAAAATACTTCTCGACTTCCTTTCGGCTGTTTTTGCTGAAGGCAACTGGACGTACCCGGATTTTATAATCCTTAAGACTACAATCCGTTGCACAAAGTTTCGCAATTGAATATGTAACGTTTTATGAAGTAGCCAGTTTCAATTTACAAAATTTATTTGTTTATTTGTACACCTAATAAATTTCTTTTCGGCTTTATCTCTGGAAAAAGAATTTTTTCTAATTTAAAATTTATCATCAACAAGTTGTCAAACAATCTGCTTGTGCTAAAAAAATAGTAAGCATACTTTAAAATTTATTAGCTAAATGATGAAATATGCTTAAGGCTTTAGCATAGTTATAATCGTATTTAGCGAAGATGGTATTAGAACTTGTAAAGAGGCAATTTTTACTTTTAACCTCTCTCAGGGAAAAAGAAAAAATGAAGGCTTTAAAAAAAGAATAAATGCTTGTTTAGCTGCAGTTCATTACGAGCAACGAGAGCAACGAATAAATGATGAGAAAAGCATTTCTAAGTAAAAAGATATTTTCTCTGCCTTCTATTTACTTAAAAAGCAGCAAAACAAGGAAATTTCATAAAAATTTAAATGTTTATATAAAATTAAAGCTAATGGATAATATTGTAAAGCGAATTGTTTGAAAAGCCTACAACATATTTTATTGCTCATATTTCCGGTATTCCGGTCGCTTTTAGTATATATTCCAAGTTGTTTGGAAATATTTTAAAATTTCTCTTGATTTAGGTTTCATTTTTGTGCATTTGAAATATTTGCATACATATGGATATTCATCCTTCAATTTATTATTTTAATTCAATACAAATCACAATATTAATTCCCTTAAGATATGCTGCAAAAAACTAAGCAAAAAAATTTGTTTAGTATCATCGGAAGGATAATTGCATTTGGAACTTTATGCTTTGCATTAAGCTTGCTCGTTGTTATTCGTCGTCACACTCGTGCTATGGTAATAGGAAGTGGTAATAGTAATGGTAGTAGCTGAAGTACTGTCGCTTGGTGTCGGCATATGATATACAATCGAAAGAAAGATGTGATATTTTAAGTTTAGTCTCTGCACTTAAGTGCTCTTCTCTTAAGAGAAGCTAAGCAAATGCGCAGTGCACCCTAAGGTAAAAGGAATTACTTTTTGAATAACATTGACTATAGGAATCTTCATCATGACCGTCGCTCGTCAAATTACTATTTCAATGAAGAAGTTTTCTTGTCACCATTGTATGGTATATTATGTTACCTTCTTGATACATCACGTTACAAAGCTTGCATTATTCCACATTCGTCCCATAACGTTCGACTAGCACAAGCTAGTACCGAATGTTGTTGACTGCGATGGCCTTAATGCTTTCCGTACATAAAGGAATAATGAAAGCACAAATTACTTATTAAGTACTTTTTTAAGTTACATTTATAAGTAAAGTGATCACTGTACGATTCCCAAATTTTTTCTCTTTTAAACAATAGCATGGACACATTACAAGTCTACGTAATATCATAAGCTTTGCCCTCAAAGTATAATCGGTTGCCAGTTTAGTGCTTAGTTATCACTATGAAGTCGTGGTTAGGACAAAGCGGCTCAGTTGAGGATGGTTTATATGGAATATGACGCATGGTCTTAACCAAGCGAATATACACCTTGAACGTTGTTGTAACTCTGCTGTATATGAGGTTGGTTAGTCGTTTTCTTCTCTTTCTTTTGCAATTCTTCTCTAGTGGACGTACTGTGATAAGACTGTTCGTGACTTTTTATTTTAACTTGCAGCCTTACGTTATTAGACTAAGGGTAGTTTACAGCAATAAAGCACAAATTCTTGTATTATATTTATTGCTAAATCGTTCCGCTAGCTTTTTAGATCTAGCTAACAATTTTCCTAGAAAATTCTAGTTCTTATAAGAAGCAAGATACTTTAACATATACTTATATATAGCTTTATAATGTCTCCTTATGAAGTTTTCAATTAGGTTAATAATATGCGCCAAAGTTAATGTTCATCATAGGACGCGGTTTGAATGTTGCAAAAAGGACTATACAATTGTTGATATCACGTTTCTGCCATCCGAATACACAATCGGAGATCCCAACTGAATTCCTCAGCACCCTGAGTTTCCATTATGGAAAGAAAGTATTTATTTTTTAAATATGTTCTTTATGCTAGTCTGTCTCTTTGTCTGTTTCCCTGTTATTCCGTGTCTTTCTTAAATTGCTGTATTAAGCCGGTTGTTAAGCTGTACACATGCTGTAAAGAATTGATTTTCAAGGATTGCATTTGATGCGATGTCCCAACAAGCACCTACACAGTTAAAAGACTTAACTTCAAACACACTTGTAAAACATACTCATTGACAGTTATTTTAAGAGGCTACGTTAGTCGACTAACGGACTTAAGAGTGTAAGCGTGTAATTTTTAGTTCCAGCATTTTTCATTTGCTCGTTGAATGCACATGACACACTTTGTAACCCATTAATCATTGATTGATTTTTATTTTTTGATTATTTATTATCATTTTTCATCTCATTTTATAATATACCTAATCGTGTTATCATATATGAAGTTTTATGCAAAATAAATTTACTTTACAAAGCCCGACGTCGCAGCTCATGCACTTACTTGTAAGTGTCCAGTATAAGTAAGTGGGGCTGTAGTTGATATTCAAATATATGCATAAGTTCGTGATTGTATTGCATTGTAAAGCAAATGGCTAAACAAAAAATTCATGCCATGCAAAACGCATTAGCCAATGTACACAATGTTTTCACTCAGATACACGATTACTGTGTGCATCTGTGCCATTGCGTTCAAATATAAATAATAATTTACTTTTTATACTAAAAAAGTTTCACAGTAAATTGAAAGAATTCTTAAATATTTGAAATAATTGTTTTCTCTCATTAAAGCGCAATGATTCATCCACGGGTGCCGCAGTCGTTCATTTATTTATTCGCTCTCCTTTTTTCACTCTCTGCTGCAATATGCGAATACATTTTCATCTTAAAAATATAGGCAATAAATGGTTAATTAGTGCATTAAAATAAATTTTCCTGCGTTCTTTTAAATTATTGATTTTATTTTTTCCTTATTAAAGCTTATTGCGTTGGAGAGATAATTTTGAGTAAAAAAAAAAAAATGCTTATTATTGTATATGTTAAGCGTAGCTTTTGATTCTCAACACACATTGCATTGCAATACGCCGCTAAAACCTTCTCCCGTATGTAAGGAATAAATTATTATTTATTATGTGCGAACGAGTTCTTGCACTTTTCTAGCATTAAAGGATACGGAATAGAATTGTGCATTTTCTACCTGAAAGCACTATACTCTTTACTTAGCTTTGAATACTCTTTGCTTAGATTGAATTGTATTCTAAAAAAAATTATTTTTGATGGAAAGCGAACTATTGCTGTTTAACTTGGGGGATAGCGCTGGAGGACGAGACGGGATGTTAAAATCGTCGACAAATGCAAACGCTTTCATTTGGTGTATCAGTATCGCATATTACGACCTTTTTCAGTCGAACGAAATCAGTATTAATGAGCGCGACTAATCGCAACAAATGCAAATGAGCCGAAAAACCGACAGGTCTTTAATTCTTGTAACGATAACCAAAAAACCCTCAAGACTAGTGCCCCTCTTCAATTCTCTTCATTTCCTGGTTAAGAGATGGGAGAAGCACTCGTAGCAGATTTTCTTTTATTATTATTATTATTATTATTATTACTATTATATTATATTAGACTAATGAAATAAATTCTTAGAGTAAACAAAAAAGACCTTGAGCACTAACAACACAGGCTATCGGCTCTAATTTATAAAATTACATTAGATATTGAGCCTACTAGTTTTAATAAAGTAATATATTATTATTATTATTATTATTATTATGTAAATTTAGCCAGAGAATAAATTCTAAGACTAAATTCTTAAAGCACTAGCATCTAAGGCTTTCGGCTTTTATTTATTATTATTATTATTATTATTATTATTATTATTATTATTATTATTAAAAACTCTACCGCCCTTGAGATTTGAACCCACGACCATTGAATTGCTAGTCGAGACTCTTGCCTACTCGGCCACTCGGGCGGATAAAAGTAATATATTGAATTAATATTCTGTTCTGAAGCTGATTTTAGAAAGTCCAAAGGGTTAATCGTTTTAAATGCAATACTTCTAGCCAAGGAAAAGTTAAAGCAGTCGCAGAGAATGTGCTTCATAGTAAGCATTTGTCCACAACTGCAGGTTGGGGGGGGTTCTTTTATTATAAATGTTCACTTTGTGAAGAAACTTTTTAATATTCTATTAAAAACTATTGTTCTTAATTTTAGAAAATCATTCCAACACGAATCTTGCAAACTTCAAACGTTTTAGTTAATACATTATTTCCATGAAGAGCATACATAATTCGACATATACTTGCCGGTTGATTAACAATAATTTTTTATTGTCGCATCTAATCTAACACAACTTGTTGTTTACGTATGCGTAAACTGTCCTCAACGTATGATTAAATAATATTAATATGTGTGACAGGAAAGGTTTTTTTTTCGGCTGTTCTCTTTTTTCATGAATGTTCATTAACTGATTGTACTGAATACATTTCGGAAATGCAGTATTATGTGCAGATTTAATTATTTATGAAGAAAATGTAATTCGTACAGAAAAAATCCAGCAAACAACTTTTTCAAAATTTAATTTAGGTTTTCAATGTAACGTTTCGCACGTAATAGAAAAACTAAAATAAATTTTATTTACATTGATAAAACACTAACAGAAATTATAATAAAAACAAAACAAATAAAAAAATTTTTACACATGACTTTAGTTGTTCCCTAAATACCTTGCATGTAAACATGTTTATTCGTATTTCGGAAAATAAAAAAGGGCAGCCATACATGTCTCTCTATTCTCCTTCTATCTTGTCATCATATAAGTTCAGTTTATGAAAATCTCTCAAATTATTCTCATCCTCGGTCGGGCGATGACGATTTGTTTCTATATACTTTCAAGAAAGGAAAGAAAGCTGAACAGTTACTGTTGACATCATTGCAATATACCCAGCAAACGAACCAGATACAGCAGCGCGTATATTTCTGCTGCTTCCCATCGAAAAATGAAAGAATTTGAATAGTTCCGTAGTTCCTGGTGTAACTTTTAAACTTCATTGTATTGGCTAGTGACGACTTTATCGCTAAAAAAGTTCTTAATCTAAAGTTTGACCATTCGAAACTGCAGTGCAAGGGTATGTGTGATGCACCAGTAAACGTGCCGATAATATGTAAAGAGCTTTAACTTCTGAACCAAACATCGGAAGTACAATTTGGGTGAAATTAATATAATTAACTGTTGAAAGGAAACTGCAGGACAGATTACTCTGCAAATTTGTGTCGTATTAGCTTAAAGTTTCATCCCTAAAGTGTGACATAACCAGTTCCTTGCCAACATACATCAATGTAAAGAAAATTCTAGTGCTCTGTCGGACAATTCTAATATAATCTTTCTGGGAATGTAGATGAAAGTTTTAGGTTTTCACATAAACTATATCTGCTATTTTTTTTTTAATAGAATGTACTGCTTAAAATAACGTGTTACGAGGTTTCGTTCGCGTAATAATTAGTGTGTGATAATTAAAGACGAATTATTGAGCGATTCTAGTGTTAGGAATAGTAATGTCGTGCAATCGTAGAAGTTAAGGCTTTTTGCTTTTGTGTATAAGGAACAAGAGAATACTTCAACAAATGTGTGTGTCCTATTTATAAGTACAGTTTATATTGTAAAAGATATTCCGACATTTTTACATTGTTTTTATTCATTACCTACCTCTTGTTAGATGTTATTTATGTTAAAACCTTTTTATTGGCTGCCTACATTCAGGCGTGATTTTAATTTCTCATAAAATCTATTGTTCAACTTTCGCATCTAGCGTTAAGCGGATTTTTAAAGTACGTGTCGGATGGTCTATAAAGTAAGATTGTGAGTCGATTTAGTCAGTCTATCCGGCCATTGTTGTCTGACATCTGTTGTTGGAATGCTTACGGTCGCACAAATCGAGTTATCTGTATCCATTTGTGTGCCAACACCCTGCCCACAAAAAGCCAACGACTGTAATTTGTAATTCATTGTAGATGTTAACCGAAAACTTGATAAGAATATTTATCAAAACTGTTTAAAAAAACTTAAATGGCCGTAATTAAGTCCAACGTTACGTTCATAATAAGTAATGAAGAGGAGAATTGCAGTCCTTTGCATCTGATTGGCCTAAAGGTTTCAAAAATTTTATACAAATTACTAAAACACTTTGAAATTTGTTTGACAAAATCGTTGAAGGCAATGAGTATCAAATCTTTTCCTTATGGCGAACATAACTTCTTGCTTTCTTTTTTTGGTTTTTAAGTCGTTTTGAAATTTTGCAGAATCCTGCAGCTATCGTTATAACTACATTTTCTTGCGATATAATTTACTTTGTCAATTTTCATCAACAACATTTACTACAAGAAGAGATCTTGTTTATTTAATTACCATGAAGTATTCAAACCTAAGTAAAAGCAAAGTGAAAAGGAGAAGAAATTAAAACAAAAGGAATTTGTGATGGATACATTATGTGCTTACAGCAAATGACTAGAAATTTACAGCTATTGAGCAATTGTTCAAATAACATCAAATCATGTGTTCTGATATGCTGATGTGTCGATGCGCACACGGTACACTTGCTCGCACATGCAAGTGAATATCTATATATATATATATTTGCTGGTGTTAATCTAATTGTTAATTAATTTCAATGTGAGAGAGAACATTGGTAATAAAATGTGTATATTTGTGCGTTGGTATGAGATGTGTGTAATAGAAAATTAAAGATGCAATTAAATGTACTACATACAGGTACAATATGTCGATAAAGATATCGTCCGGTAGTCCGCATAGTTAGACATTTGAGAGATGCGTCTGTACTAGCAAGCCAGCAATGGTAAAAAACGTTTAAAATAACATCCTTCAGCTGCTCGTCTACTGACACTGACAAATATATATATTTTCATTCCTCTAGTCTCTAGTTCTATGATGCTTGGGAATGAAATTGAATGCTTTTATGTATATGTGTGTATATGTTTAGGTATCAAAACCAGCGGGACGGTAGTTGGCTTTCAATATACGCCACATATATATACAGCGGTTGCGTTTACAAAACACATTGTCATATAAAAAAATAAAAACACTTTCCTCAACTGCTATTTGGTTAGAGTTCATTTGATGGTCGTTTGGCTGGGCAGTTTTCAGCTTAACAGTCTTGTCTGTCCACTCACATGTGTGTGTTTTTGTGTGTGGCTTGTATAACACTTAAGAGAGAATGTTATTTATAACAGCAACAACGATATACGATTGCTTATGTATGTATTGGCTCACATGGCATCTCATGGCAGTATAAATTGTTTACGTAGCCGTACAACGGTAATAACAACCGTGAAGTTTCCTTTCATGATTGTAACGGCAGGAAATTTTTTGTGAAAATAAATACTGATCATAATGTATATGGTATTGTAGTAGTCAACGATTGGTAAGAAAAAATAAAACATAAATTCACCCTACTTGTAGTAAATTTTAATACTTCCTTTTTAATTGTATTGCTGAACAATTTCAAAAAATTCTCCTTTTGGATATTGTTGTTGTGTTTGTTATCAAGCATTGCTCGTGTACTTTACTCGGAGCGGCACTTAAGCTGATGCTCATTACTTAAGTTTTCCTCTTCGAGATGTTAAGGTAAACGAAAATTTTTGTGTAACTCTACAAGGTCGTTAAATTTATACTTGAAAATGAGAATTGTTAACTACAGCCCCGCATGTATTTTGAAGTAGAGAAAAAGTAAAATGAAAATTTATATAAAAAAGAATAAGAAAGGATTCTAAAGTCGGAGGGTAAAGTCGCAAAGTGATTCCCCAACATTATTAATGATCGGGTATTCTGAGAAGTTATGTGTCAAATGTGTTATAATTCGAAGTTTTGTTTCAAACAACGCATAAAAGTTGCACTCAGGAAACTGTATTTGATAAACTGGTATAGTTGGACAGTTGGAGGAGGCTTTGAAACTAATTTTATAACCTATAATACTTCATTGCATTTCATAAAAACAATTGTTTCGCTTAAACCACTGTTTCACTGTTCCTGTCATTCTTATGAACAAATTTTATACATTAGAGGTCACTATTTTTCTACATCACTTTTGACTACTCTTTCTAAAGTCGTAAAAGACGGTGTTTGGGTCATGTTTGTAAACTAAGGTCGGCGTTCTCTTTATTTGAGCAACAATTTTATGCGACGTTGCCGTTGCAACTTTGGACACCTGTAAACTCTCCCCATTTCATTTGGATTTCTTCTTTGTAATTTCCAAGTTCATTTGTATACCAAGCACCGAGTAATGTGTTATACCATAAATGCTTGCGTGTATTTTGATCATTTTTCACTTGAGCAAAATTGGTACAATATGTATTCATCTAAATATTTTCCACCATTTTCTACAAATTTTTCCGATCCTTTGGCAATACGGAGGCACCGTCTCGAAAGAACGATATTGGTTTTGCCTGCGCTCAAATCCTACTTCTTCAGCAGTTCGAAACCGCGTACCAGCCAAGAAGCCATTCTGTGTCGATCTGAGCAAGTACTAATCAGAAGTCGCTATGTGTGACAGAACTTCTCATTCGAGCTGCAATAGTATATCCCACGCAACTCTTGCAATGCGGTGTGTGCCCGTTGCCATGCAAGAGGATGACTTTGCTACTATTGACCGCTATTGCTGGTCTGTCTTTTTTCCACCAATTGACATACCATGGAGCAATGTCAGTCATAAGCTTTTAAAATTATTTCATGAGCTTCGGCAGCAGTCAGTTCAATAATACTTCATGGAAGACTGTTATTTTTTGTAGAAAAAGGTCGAAATAGTCGAATTTAACCGCTGTGTGCATCAACACTTTACATTACTTTATCATTATTTTATCGCCAATAGATGTCGCTGATCAAGCATTTTTTACCAAATATATTCTTCCCTTCGTAACACTTAGAACTGCGGATCGAAGCCCACACAATTCATATGTATCTTTGCTCAGCGTTAAATTCGGAGTCGATTCAAGCCTTCGTCTGCTCATTTGTGATCGGAGAGGTCACGACCGCAAAAGTTGTCTATAGACAGTTAAAACTGCTTTCGCCAATCAAGTCAATCACTTACAACTTACGATCTGTAGTAGATTTTAAGCTAGAAGTTGGAACCAATCCTTACCAGGGTCATTTGAAAGGTTGATGTGCAAATTTTTTCCACTACTGCCCTGACAAGTCCCACATAACAAACCAAATGATAGGCCATTTTTATAAATGTATTTCTAGCGATGAACACTAAAAGTTCAAAAAAAATGGAGATAGTTTTACGTATCGACTTTTTTTCTTTTTTGCTGTACGTGCGAAAAAAGATAGATTTGTTAAGTTGTAAATATTAACGAAAAAGTAGTGGGAATATTCTTTGGTACATTGCCATATAAAAATTGAGAAAAGATGAAGGCGACCTTGTTATTTATTTCAAAGCATTTTAAAAGTAGAAATAATACAACAAAAGAGAATAGTAAAATATGTATGTTATAAGTCACTGAAAAACAAAAGCCATTAGTCATATTAATCATATCATACATATACACTTATCCCCCGGTTTACAAAAAAGATCGGATTCTCTAAAAACTGAGCATATCAAGGACATGGTATATCAACCCACCACAAAAACATGATAACATATGGATGCTGCTGTTGATTAATCTAAATATGCAAGGGATAAATGAGAAAGCACAAGACACAAACGTATTTTTTACCAAAGGAACAACAAATAAATTAAAATCATTTTAAAACGGAGTTCTTACATAATTGCTGCAAGTACCTCGAGATCGTTCACATCACAATTTCGGATAGGAAGCTTGAAACTTAATTAAAAATACATTTGCATAACAATAGATGTCCTAACAATTTCGCTGCAAGAATACAGAATATCATTGTGAATAACTGTAGGCGCGGCAACGTAAAGTCTTCGAGGAACTTGTCTAGATGGTACCAACAGACTCTACCTACAGATTTTTTTTTGTGTAGTAATACTTCTTTTATAATCTGAAAATCTCACATAAACTACATAAAAATAAATTTCTTAATCAAACTTTGGTTAACGGCAAAGTAGATGCATTTTGATGATTCAAACTTCTTAAGCAGATTAATGCTGTGTAAGAGGCACTTTGCGAAAGTGCTTTGGCGATTTTGCTCGGTATGGCTGCCTTATTTTAGTACGCATTCGCACGTAGACACGCATAGTTGCAAAGAGTTAAGTGCGATTTGCTTCAGTAATTCACCAATAGATTGTAGAGTTTGTCAACATTTACTTACAAGAAAACCGCAAACATTCAAACACGTCCACTAAGCACCATTCATTTCATTTTCATTTATTCACTTATCAAGTAACTATAAAGCCAAAGATCTAGTACCCAGTTATATAGGTATATTTCACGTAACATAACAACATTACAACATAAGTGACTATGCAAGTCTACTAGATGGCTGAAACAGAATATACGATTAGTAGCGCGGTCAATTGTCTTCTAAACGTATTCAAAGAATCATCGAAGGATTTCAGACTGAGCGGTAACGCACTCCAATAACTAGAAACACGAAAGGCAATAGACCGATAGCTGATGAGTCAGACAAACGTGGTATTCATACGAAAGGGTTTCTATTCGATCTAGAGAACTGCAGTCGTTCTAGTATAAGGCATGGGGATCGAGATTAAATGAGTTTTTGGAAGTAGAT
This sequence comes from Glossina morsitans morsitans, assembly GCA_001077435.1. NCBI lineage: Eukaryota > Metazoa > Arthropoda > Insecta > Diptera > Glossinidae > Glossina > Glossina morsitans. Next base: position 21,007 of record CCAG010001937.1, read on the forward strand.
AACCAATCAGAACTTTACCTGTTCGGGAACGCAGGGTTTTAAGGAACTATGAATGTTATAACAAAACGTGTTGTAAACGTGGCATAAACGTTTATTGTAAACAAAACATACGGTTAACAATATTTTGAAGCCTATCTACCGGCTTGAGTAGCCGGAAGGACTTCAATACGATAGTTAACATGTTTCATGAGCAGCGAATGGGCAATGGTATGTTAAATCTGTAGAGACAGATATAGATTTAGATCATACAGTTCTCGAAGCGTATCTTTAGCAGAGGCATTGTCAATGTAGGGTCCAAACGATCGCCCCAAGAAATTGCATTGAATCTATAAGATTTTTAAGATATTTTTAGATTTAGGTTAAATGACTCAGCACGGGGAGAATAAAAGAATAAGGCTTTAGTTTTACTGGAATTAATACACAGCATATTGTCCATCATCCAGGAGCCAAAGACTAGATAATTTTATTTTCGAACAAATTCTAATTATTTGCGTCATCTTTATAATCGTCGTCGATGCTAACCAAATCCGCAAGATCATTTACTAAGATATTAAACAATAGGGGGCTGTGAGGAGACAGTTAGAGATATTCACGAAAACAAAATGTGTGCGATCCGAAATTACGACCGCATAAGCTTAAAAGACTTTCGAGAATAGTTGAATTTTTCATACAATTTTTCAATAAGCTTACTCTATGGGACTCTGTCAAATGCTTTCGTTCGATGGAGAGCGGCAAAAACACAGCTCATATCAACGTTAATGCTATCCTTAGTGGACTCCGTGCGGGAGATTAGAAGCTTCGAGGTGCCACGTCTAGACCGAAAGCCGAACTGACAGACAGACAGAATTTTCCTTTGTCCTGGTTTCAAAACTTCCAAGTTTTGGAAACTAATTAGTTTCAAAGGTAATGAAGATTGAACCGTTACAGTTAACTGTAATTGATTTCGAGTTACTTAAAAATGGCTATTTATTGCCGGAATTAAGCGAATTGATTGTCAACAATACGTTGCTGCAACTCACACAGCAATGCCAAAAAGTTGTGATACTTTCGGGTGAGTTTAATGTTGTAATAAGGATGAGATGAATTGGCCACCGTGATTTTCCAACCAGATCTCTTAGCGGAACTATTTCTCTGGAACTTCGTGAAAGGCATGTCGCCCATGCGTCTTAAGTTTGAGATCTTACGGATCGAAATTCAGAATTAGTATCACAAATTTTTCCACATTTATTTCCGAAAATACAATAGTTTCAAAATTATCCAATGGCGAAATCGTGAAAAAGATGCGGCAAGTACAGACGTACGTGCAGCTGGCGCTAGTAGTAGGTAGCGTAAAACAATAAAAAAGTGTGTGAAAATGCATGATTTCAGAAACCGTATAACTATGAAATTGTGTAAATCGAGGGATAAGTGTAACGAATTCAACTATACAGGGACGTAAATGGTTGGAATAACAAAGCGTTTGATGGCAATCGTCTTAAGAGTTTTTTCGTTTCGTTTCGCTTTGCTTAATGGAAATTTAAAATAACTTTAATTAAAAGCGAACATTTTTCAAATATTTTGTACCTACTATATATACATTTTTATATGTTCTAATTTTGTTTACAGCCTTCATCTAGAATATGTGGCATGAAGGATGAAACATAGCTTGAATGCACGTCAAAGAATCTTTTTTTCTCTTAATTTCCAATCAAAGATAAAATCAAGCGAAAAAAAAATCAAATGGATATACTATTGAAATAAAAGGGAAACATTTCTCCACCCTATTGATGTGTCTTCCACGAGAGTCAAATTTACGTCGAAGTGAATTTCTAAAACAAAGAAGTCAGCTTAAGAGAATGAGATGAAGTGAGAAGGCGAAATGACTTCCGTACTGAAAATGTCCGGATGTGAATGGTTGAGCAATACCTTAGAACATTTCTTAAATAATGTCCCTACAAATTCCGCCAACAACTAAAATAAATAAAATTTCTATTCCTTTAGAAACATGTACAAAAAATATGCGCCGGAACCATAAAATGAAGATATTTGTGAAATAAAAACGGAACGAAAAAAAAAAATAATGAAAATTCAAAAATTAACTTGAAAATAATTTCCGCAGCACAACAACGCAAATCGTTTCGCAAAACTCTAACAAGTTGTTGTAAAATGTTAATAAAAATCTACAACAGATTGTCAGCGGACGTGAGGTGTACAAGAAGACACCTTCCATTATTTCTACTTCGAAAAACTTTTGCCAGGTCATGGTAGTCATAAATAATTTTTGTAAAAACTTTTTCCACGCTCCAATATAACATGGAAGAAGATGTTGTGTATGTTAACGAAGTTGATAGCATTTATAACGATAGTAATATTTGGGAGCTGCAAACGGTCACCAGTTCAGAAGAACATCAACTCGAAGACGCATTAATGGTTTGGTCTCAAAAACAACAACAACAGCAACAACAACCACATCGACAGCAGACGCAATTAAAATTATCACAACATAACAACAATAATACATTTCTTTTCTACAACACTAATAATAATTTGAACGCAACAGCAAATCTTAACTTGTGGTATACAGAAAATCAAATAGATTCGAGTTTACTATCGTCGCCTTCGTCGTCACAGTTATCACAGTCGGTAACAACAACACTAGCGACTTTATTTTATGTGAACATTTCGAACGCCACCATAACCAACCTGGGAGACGCAGAGTTGTCAACCTCTGCTGTTGTCATCGACAACACCACCAACAACCATTTGAATAACTACTGGGCTTTATTGGCACTGATTTTAGTAATTGGCACAGCAGCCGGCAATATACTTGTCTGTTTGGCCATTGCCTGGGAAAGGCGCTTACAAAATGTTACCAACTATTTTCTGATGTCGTTGGCCATTACTGATCTTATGGTTGCCATACTTGTTATGCCTTTGGGTATACTAACACTGGTCAAAGGTGAGTTTAAGAACTTTCCTACCTTTAAGAAGATAAGAAAAATTTTCAATTACTTATACAGTCTCGTCTCAATGCTAAAGCAGTTATATAAAGGGAAAGAGAAAACAATTGAATGAACTGGAAAATAGGATTACATCGAGAGTAGTTGACTGTGTGTGCAATTTCAATATTTTATCATTTTATTTTTATCATTTTCCACTTTAGAAAATCGTATTAAAACAAGAAAACTTGTTAAAGGCAACTACGCAGAATAAGTTTTTGTATTACACTGAAGGAAAAATGTTAAGGTCCGCCCAACACTTTCAGGGTATGTGAATTCTTTAAGTATTGTGTCATGAACTTGATTTAATTAATGTCTTGGTTGCGTTGTCATTGGCTTTGGCTACGTTGAATGACTGGCAATAAACAAGTAAGAAAATTACATTCAATCGCGACCGAATCTTTTATGTACATCACCATTACCCTATAAAAGATTGAGAAAAAGGAAAAATATGAATTTGCATGCACTAATGTATTGGGTGGGCGAGGCTGTTTTTTTTTTCTATTTTTGTAGAATAATTTTTTGGAAATTTAGTTTACAAGAAACGAGAAAAAGACACGTAAAGCAAAGGTGTTCTCAGTTTCGATTACATAAACATGTGGGCGTTGTATGCGCGGGCTTGACCGGTTTTGGGCCATTTTCAAACTAATTAGCGAATTTGTAAGCGAGATCTTCACTTTTGCGAATGGAAGAATGCTTATTGCAGATACGCCACAGGTGGGTAGACGGGCAGATGCACGCAAAAACTGACGGACAAATTGAGGCGGACTCCGAATCCTGTTGCTGAAACATAAATTAAATTTTCATATACAATAATATTGCGTAGGCGCAATATTTCCCATTTTCGCATAGGTACTACAGCGTCGCCCATAGACTATGCGTATTTTTGTAGTTTTATCTGCTATAGTTTACGAGCAGTGAGCAAAAAACCAATTTTTTATTCCTTTTGAAGACCGGGTTGGTGTTCTCAGTTTACGTGGTACGGTGGGCATGTATTTCAGTCGATTTCATTACCAACCTGCTTGCACGAACTTGCAATGTTTCTGCCAAATTTAAAGTCGATAGTTTAATTTTCGCGGCCAGGCGAATAGACACGATACAGACGGACAGACGGACATATTTAGATCGATTCGGAATTTGATGACGATTAAGAACGTATGAACTTTGTGGGCATTCTGCAGTTTGCTCATTGGCATTGCAAACGTTTTGACAAAATGAACATACATCTCATCTTTAAAAAAATATAAAAATTATATGTAGTAATATATATATATGGTGCATATATTTATTTGTGTCGTTTCAAGTGTAAGAAACACAGAAGTGTCGAATAAATCGTCAATCAGCAAAGTCGAAGGTAAACAGTTTCCGACAAGTTCACGCGAAAAACTAATACGGAACGTATTGTTACTCGGCATATTGCTTTCGTTACTATGTCGCCTTTTTATCCAGTCCTGTTAAAATTTTAGAATTCACTTGCTATATGTTTAAGGCTTTTGCCTATGGCTGACAAATGGATTTCAGTGAAGCCTTTGACCGAATTAACAAAAGGTCATTACATCGTAAGCTACGAGGGTCTGACTTCCCTTTATACTTAGCGAGATACGAATAGATCTTTTACAGCTCGCTTTTTAGTTCGTTCCCTTCTAGTGAATTTTCAGTTACGTCAAGTGTTCCCTTAAAGCAGCAAGGTCGATGCTATTTATTCTACACTTTAACGATCTTTCGTCTGTGATCAAGTCAACGCATATACGATATAGGGTAGTTGACATCGTTACATTTAGAAGTCCAATTCCTGTTTTTCTCCATGTGATTTGAAAATTCTGGGTAACCTTACCAACCTTAATTAAGCTAATTAAATTCTTCAGCATTAAATTTAAGAAAAGAGAAGGAAGCTGTCGTTTACTGCAATGAATTTATTCGTAACAGAAGACTTTATTGATTCACATAAACTATGAACTTGGAATTATTTCTTGATCTAGATATGCTTTGATAATAAGTTTCACTTCATTTTACATGTCAAACTCTCTATAAATAAAGCAAAACTGATGCTAAGCTTTCTTAAACGCTAGTGAAGACAATTAAATGAAACATATCTCAAAGACCATAGAAGAGGGTATGTGCTTTAGTTGTGCGATATTTGTCCTATCGTTGCCGAGTTAGATCAATCGAATCTGTTCAAAAACAATTCTTTCTTTTCGTATTAAGCGACTTTCCCTCGGGTGCATTTACACTATATGAAAATAAATTATTATATACTTTCCCTTGAGAGAAGCTGGAGTAACTTAGATATTTTGCTTCCTGATAGACTTGGTTTGAAAGCACTTGGTTACTAGAAACAAGTTTCAGGATTTTTACCCGTTTTTCAAAGAACTTTCTTCATAAAACTTACCCTACCTAGATTCAAATATCAATTACTCAGGCCACTTGAGTTGCTTTGTTAAAATATGAATGGTGTTTATAAGCTAATCTCTTTATCGCATTCGGTAGATATCATTATATCAATAATTTGGCAGTTATTTAGGAAAACTTGAATTCGTTAGAATATCATTGAAACCTTAATGCATATATGCATAAACATCGATCCCATGGAATTTTATAAGAAGTAATCCTCTCCGTTCATTTATGTAAAATGTGGACATATTTTTGCGATTAGTAAAGCAAATTAAAAAGAACGCATAAGAAAGACGTAATTACCTTAAGACGATTTTCGATATTTACTCAACACGGTATGGGGAACTGTTGAAGTAGTAATGAAAGTTGTGGTGGAGATTTTTTACAGAGAATTTTCCTTTGAATTTACTGGGTATATTCAGTTTGATATATATATATATGCTTTTCTTTTTGTTTTATAAATGGAAATATCAGGAAATATTTAGTGTTTTGTAAGACTCTAAACGTTAAGACTTACTTTTATCTCGTAGTAAGCGTTATGAAGAGATAGGCGGATAGAGTTGTATGGGTTTAGATTTTCAAATTGATTGCGATAACACGGAATGCTAATTTGGCAATTTTATCCTCTGGGAGTGCTGCTTTTTATTTCGTCAAGTGAAAAAGAGAGGTAATGTAAGATAATCGTTTGGAATATAAAACTTGAATCAATTTCTTTTGTTTCTCAGTTTATTTGTATTTAATTTTTATTAGATAATTGCGCCAAATCTAAGTTCAATATATATATATAAAAAATGCTATGCCCTTTTATTATATCGATCGATTCAGAAACACTTTTTGAGTGGGTTTAAGCTTGTCTTGCCACTCTGCATGACTTAAGTGCAAAAACACCTATGACAGTCGAAGGGACTCGCGGACTGAAAATGACAGCTGAAAATTCATATTTAATCCGTTAGACAACAGCAGACAGTTTATGTGTCTATAGATACTCGGTTGATGATGACATATGTTTGTTTTCCGTGGGAACAGCTGCAACGAAGGCGTCAAAGTAAGGGATTCTTAGCGTCATTTTATTATTGGTTAGTAAAAGCGAAAATACGTTGAGTATAAAGTTCGGTTACATATTATCGCGCACAGTACGATCGAGATAATGTTCCGTATTTGATAGAATTAAATATGGTCACGTGAATTCGGTAGATGTCTATGAAGTCCACTGCAGCAGTGGTGAAGAGATCCAACGGCGATTGAAACGAAACTTGAAGAAATGTGCAAAAAGACACCGATACAATGATCTTTTAGCATGATTCTGCTGCTAAGTCCGTCAATCCTTCGGTTATTGGGGCTTCGTACACATGGTAAATATTCTCTGCGAATATGATCATTTCAGTCCGATTTTTGGTTTATTTATCTTAAATGAGAAAAACATTTTGACTCTTCGAAAAATTGCACATTTGACTTGAGCGGCGGGCTTTATTTTAAAGTTACTTTTAAAGTGAAAAATAATCCCTTCAGTAACTACTATAATGTAGGAGATGAATATGTACTTGTATTCGATGGAAATGAATTGATGATTGCTTGAGATTTAGTTAACCCGCTTCTGTCTCTCTAATGCGTGCGTGTATCAAGCGTACGTACTATAGATAGCAGAATATATTGCTTGCACAAAATGTGCGTAGATAAATTTTGCTCAGTTATCTAATGACTGAACTTTAGCAAAAAACGACTGAATTCGATAGGTGCGGAATATTTACAAACTTTCGCTTCAAAATATCTTACCCTCCTTTGAATTTCTTATTTTCGCTTTTGCAAATCTCGCAATTGACAAACTTAATTGAAAAACTTCGAGGTGTTGCTTTACTACATGCGGTCCTGAAGCAGAAGTAATCTACATCTTGATCGCCGAAAGCTTCTGCTTTCAAAGGCGATTTAATGCTTGGTCAGGTGCAAGTTCTTATGAACTACGGAAAGCAAACGGAACTAACGCATTCCTCATAGGACTTCACATATTTTGCGTGCTTCTTACGTTGTTTCCAATTCTTTCGCAACATGTACAGAATTGCTCGAGATGACTACCCTCGCTTAATACTGTAGCATTGACGTTTAGAGTAAGCGCGTTAAATTGTCCAGTTTGTAGATGCGTTCTATGACAAAATGATAGACAAGGTTAAAAAGAATGCTACAACAACAATCTATGAGAAGCCGTTAAAAATGAATGATATGAATGAAAAGATAAACACATTATATGTTCTCATAGGAGTAGGAAAATGAAGACAATTACGTATTCTTAGGAGTCTAAAGTAAATTATCATTTTAGTAAAAATACAAAATCATGTATTTACCTTATTATTACGTAGGGTTGGTTCTCTTTTACACGTGAATTTACATTCACGCTGTTTACAGTTATATTTTTTTTACTAGGTTTTAGAAATTGGCATAATACTGAGAACAAAAACAATGACAAGCGAACAACATCACCATAATGATTGTTACCATTTCACCATTATTGTTGTCATTATTATTATGAGTATGCGTAAATTACCACCTATTGAGTTGAATGTACATGTGTGCGTACTTAAGTGCATTATGTGTAGGCTTTTATGAGTGAATATTTGTCTTTCATTTAATGTTTAATAAAACTTTTACATAATTTTCACGTTTATATATATGATATGAACGTCAAAAAGTAGCAGGAATTTTAAAATGACAAAATTGGTTTATTCAACGGACAAAGGTCTTAAAGCACTAGCATCTAAAGTAATCGGCATTCTTGAAAACTCGACCGCACTTGAGATCTGAGCGCGCGACCATTGAGTTGTTAGTCGAGACCCTTAACCTATTCGGCTAATCAGGCGGATCTGGGCAAAAAATTGGTTTATTTTAAATGCGTATATGAAAGCCGTTAAAAAACATTAAATTAGAGCATGACAGCTGTTATAGTTCTATAGTGCTATCAATACAGAAAAAGGCTATCATTGTTTAGCAACCTATTTCCGTTCCCGTTTCCCGAACGCTAATCCCAAGTACGCAAGGCACCTATTCACAAGCACGGTATCAATGTCTCCTTGGGTTCTCGTCAGTCTACTTGTTTGCCCATCTGTCTATTCGTTAGTAAAGAAGTTTTATTTTTATAATTCACCCACTAATTCGCTTAACCGTACGTGTGTCTGGCCGGTCTTTCGCACAGATCATTTCGAGTGCGCTAATGTATTTCTCCGAACAGTTTTTACACTGAAAATGAAATTGAACGAAACAAGCAAGAAAATTGTATTCGTTAGCGGCAGATAGCAAACTTATTGCAAAAGAGTCTAAGAAAAAAGAAAAAGACTAAATTTTCACACACTATAATACAGGGTGGACTTGATCGATATACTCCCTTTTTGTGGAATCTACTGGTCAATTTTTATTGTTCTGTTTGCAGTTCGCAGGTGGACAAAGATCCAGTAGGCAGAGACGTTTTCAGTTTTGATGGGTTGGGTTAATTTTGAATACCAACAGGTTTTTGGTAAAATTGAAGCCAATACGTTAAGTTTTGCGATCGGGACCGTATGTACCACAGATGTTACGCAGATAGACTGGCTTAAATCTATTCAGAATTTGATTCTGATGAAGGGTTTATATACTTTATGGGGTCTCTAAAGCCTCCTTCTGTGCATTGCGAATGTTTTGACAAAATTAACATATCCGCGTCCTGCGGTGGTGGGCATAAAAACGATATTTCGACATTTATTTTTTAATAATAAATTATGATCTCTGATCTAACGATAATTCCCGAAATTTTTTTGACTTGCTACACTATTTCATGCTGGAAATATTTGCTCAGCTACCTACAATGAAAACTACAAATATTTCCGTTTCCGTTGAATTGCTTGTAATATCGGTTTATAAAATATATTTTTATTCGTTTAACAATCACATTTCATGTACGAGCACATGTTCTCATATACATTATAAAACAATATATTCAATTTCATTGTTTCCGTTATAAAATATTTTATAAAATTCAAAAAAGAAAAACAAAACTTGAAAGTAAAGCAAAAATTTAAAGTGAATCTTAAAGTTTTTTGCATTTCGTCACCAAAAGCTTAAAATTTTTCCTACAATTCCCATAAATCACTCAAAAAAAAGTTTCAAATTTTAATCAGGAATATTGATTTCGACCTTTTTTCTTCTTTTTCTTCTTTTTCTCATAATATCTCGAATAATGATTCAGTTCATTTGCTAGGCATAAAACAGTTGTGTAAAGTAATTGTTGACTTCAAAAGATTTTCACTTCATTGTGTTGAAAGCAAAGCTGACACACAGACACACGGATACAGACACAGAGTTTCTAAGAAAACTTGAGATTATGTTGTTTATAGTTGTAAAGGTAGTTAGTTGCTTTTGATTTCCTATTGATAGCAGCTTCGGACGACAAGCGAAAGTTTTCAATTTTCCGAAAACTAGATGTAGGTTGAAAGTAAGCAAAAAGCTAAAGAAATAAAATCGCGATACTATATCTATAGAACATACTAACTTTGGCAAATGTTGACAGCGCATCATTTTAAACTACGAAATCGTTTATCTCTATCTTCTTTTTCTATCTGAAAGTCTGAAACTCTTTATGGAAGATAAGCTTGTCCTTTCACAACATGAATTTTACTATTCTTCATCATTTCATATCTAACACCATGTGTGGGTATACGAACGTTACGGCTGGTGGTAATTTACTCTACTAACGAGGTACTAACTTATTCACATAAACAAGGCTGGCTTTAACGCTTAAAACGCGTCTTTCTTTCATTTTGGTTAGTATTACAATATATTTATACCCTACACCACTTGTGGTGCATACGTACATATTGATGAAATTTGGTACACTGACGTGCTTTGACACAAGAATGAACGCTATTGAAAGTGGTTTAGATTCGTCCACTTTTTCGACCACTCCCCATACAACGTCGTATTTTGAAAAGTCGTTATATGAAAAAAATTGCAATTTTCAAAATTTCTCGGTTGTGGAAATTTGGTTCGACTGTGGACATTTTATGATTCCTCTCTGATATAACTGCTCTTTCGAAAACTGAATGTTAATGTAATAAAAAGATACAATTTTTTATATTTCATGGCGGAAATTAGTTCGTAATAGCAAATCAATCTTACCGAATTTGGATCATGTAGGTATATTATTTGGATGCACGCCTTCGATTGGTGGGCTTTCGTGAAAAGTACTCCTTTGTATGAAATTCTGAAAAAATTATTGAAATTTCGATTCGAAAACGAATTCGTGGTGAACGACGTCGTTTTTTATACCCAACGCCACTACCACTCTACCACTCGGTACAGCGTCCGGACACCCAGGATGGCTTTCAACACGTATCGCTTCAGAATGCTTCTCCCAATCGTTTTAAGTATTTCTGCTCTGTCTGTCAATGTATTTAGTGCTCCCAAAGGTCGTAATTTTTGAAATGTTTTAAGTATATTTGTTACCCTAGCATGTTTTGGCCCAGGACCGCACCCTATATAATGCCTCAGATGAACAAAAAATTGCAATTTTCAGAATTTCTCGACAGCAGACGTTTAGTAATAGTATTTCGTTATTTTAAAAGAAAGTGAGGAACTCGGATCGGATGGACCGGCGTTATCCTATGAAAACTAAGCTTTATATGGCAAAACCGACTACTTTTTAACATTTCACAATGAGAATCGTTCCGTACTTTTTGTACCGACTATAGCTGTTTGATTTGGTTTTGAGAGATGCTACATAAATCGGGCTTCAATGAAATGGCTCAATCTTGACTCCGTTTATGGTCTTGCAAAATATAATCAGAAGACAAAATATTTAGTTATATTTCTTATGATTTTTCTCTGCGTTTTACTTTATTTTGTTACAGGTTGTTTTCCCATTTCAAGCAACTTTTAATTACTAGGGATTAAAAGCAATTATATCAACATAACTGCAATCGCTGTCGCTTTTGTTTGTAGGTATTTAGTTTGTAACAATCAGAAAGACAAGTAAGAAAAAGTATAAAAGCTTTTTAATTAGCCTAAGATTCCAAATTATTTATTATAACTTTGAAAAGCGCGAAAAGCGAGAACTTGGCGCCTAACTTTAAAAAGGGGCGTGATTGGCCATCGAAAGTAGTTCACAAAGAACGAGTGAATAAAAAACAAAGGTTGTGTGTTTTCATTAAGAATTTCGAATCTGACTCATTTTAAATTAAATTGTTCGACTAGAGCAGAAACCCGTCGTCTAAATCTGCTGGTGTGAAACTATTTCAGGGCTGCCACCAGTTTGTATTGAAAAGAGAAAAGTTTCAAAATATTTTTACATTTGTCACGTGCGGTCCTTCTATAACTAACGAATAGGTCTAAAAAGGCGATAATTTGCTATTCAAAGTCATCTCTGAAATTTTCATTTCACTCACCGGAGTTTCGGAAAAATAATTTTTCGGTAAGGTTTGCGGGCGCAGGGCTTTATACGATAAATAGTGTATGGAATTTGTTTACTCTTCGGATCACAAATGAGCTAAGATATGATACGATATAGAATATGTGAATATACAACATTTGGAATTAAATCTTCATGCAATTTCTCAGAGTCGCGTAGGTAATTGCAAGACTTTTCTATATATATATCTAACCAATTTCATAGTAATATGATATTATTTAATCACTGTCCGTAAGCGCAAATAAGTGCAAACATTCAATGTGTTCTTTTTATATATTTAATTGAGATAGAGGGCATTCAAGGCGGATATAACTTCCTTATATGTTGTATTTATTTTCATTTTAATTTTAATTCCTTTTTTATTTTTCGGTTTTTTGTTAATAACTAACCTGCGGCCACTTAAACTAACATTTGCTGCATACTATGTGCTGCTTACATTCTTGCTTGTTCTACATACATCCGTCTTTCTACTGTGAGCAAGGTTAAGGTATAGCCTTTGAAAGGTACAAAGCCTTACGTTATCCTCATTCTGTGTGCACATATACATTGCTATATGATATATAGTCTGTGTGTGAAGATGTGTGTTTGTCTGTAGAATTTATTTAAATATCTTTCAAGTACATTCCTTTTTACTATTTTGAGGTCATTCCAAATTGCTTTTCAGATGGATCGATTCATTGTTGTTGTACGGGGCATACGTGTATTACATTTCTTAAAGATTAGCGGACGTTTTACAAACTTGCATAGAATGTCACTAATCTGCCAACAATTACGTTTAAATACAAACATATTTATATATGTGCATAAATATGTTTTCACAGATTTATTGATAAACCATGACAAGCCACGTAAGTCATGGGTTATGACAAGCGGAAGTTTCATTTGCTTTGTAAACACATTAAATTTTGAAGCTTTGTGTTAATTGTGTGTGTGTCTAGATGAATGACATTGGTGGATGCCTATGAAAGTGACTTGCCGTCTGAAAGACAATTTTATGTTTATAGCGATAAGTAATAATAGGTGATATTATTTTAGGAACGCGCTATTTTTTGGTTGTATTGTACTGGAAATGGTATTCCATTGATTTCTTAATTTGTAATTTAATTTTAAACAAGAATTTAAGTTGCACTTATGTTAGGAAGCAACTAAAGAGACTCTGTTCACGATAGCGGGAATCTTACTCATTCATAGCTTCAATTCAAATATTTCAGAAATTTATTTCTTTATATACTTTTTTTGGGTACAACACACATTCACTCGATTTATATTCTTTTCTACCTATTATTGAAGACTTAAAGTACGACATTCCAAGGAAGAACAGCAAGTTTCAAAGCTAAGTGTTCCACTAAACACTTTTTACATTATATCTTAGCATTCAAGTACTGATCTACGATTAATATCGCTCAAAAGCAACAACAACGAAGTTCAAAATAAACACTCAATAAACATCTTTTCAGGTTTAAAAAGGATTAGCAAGCAAGTATAAGTCTAAACAACTGTGTATAAAGTTACTATCGAATATAGTCCAGTCCACCGCACCGAGATTGGAACTCGCGATGCGGTAACCCAGGGCAAAGTATTCTGCAAAATGTATACCAACTTGTTTATTGGCCTTGCGAAATTATCAAGACTCAGATCAGTACTTCTCCAAGTCTGTGACATTTTTTGTCTATTCTTTCCCCTTATAGATGTTTTGTCAGAACAATACTTGATATGTAACGTATTGTATGTTACTCTTTTCTGATTGCCCTGAACGTAGTCGTGGGCGTATGACGAACACTTTCAAATTTTATGTATGGCCACCAGCTGGGGCGAGTATCTCTGACAAATGACGACTGTGGACGTACCCGTAAAAGACGGGCAAGTGAAATTGCTTCAGAAACTTACGGTAATCAAAAATATATATACATTGTGAAGCCCTGGGTCCATATGTCTGACTGCGACAAATACTCATTCCCCTCTCTCATTCCATTCTACGACGATTGCTACAAAATTTATTATCATCATTTATGCATATTCTATTATTGTTGCCTATTCGTTCGTGTTTAAAATGCACATGTGCACTTTACAGACACTTTTAACTAAGTGTTCGATGCATATGTTCAGCATATATGCGTAGTGGAAGGAGTTTTTCACTTTAAAATTTATTCAAAATATAAAATGATTGCATTACGTAACCTAAATATTTTCTTTTTTTTATTATATTCACATGTTATTTAATGATTGTTGTATTGAAACTTGAAATTGTGTTATCCGGAAATCCCAAATTGTTGGAATAAAATATTGATTTTATGTTAGTTTACAGATTGATGTTGCATTTGCATTTCGAATGCTTGCGACATACAGCAATTATGACTGCACCTTGCATATTGTAAAGTAAATCCTTGTTTAGGGAAAACTAACTAAATGCTAGAAGTATTGCATACATACATAATAAGGACAACTTGTTGTCTTCAAACATATGAAATACGATAAAATACATATCATTAATAAATTACAAATATGGTAATCACTACCGCTGCATAACTATAACTCATAAGGCAAGAGGGACTGTTTTTATGCTCTCCACAATCGCTTATCGTTATATAAAAGCGAAATACATTTATCATACTGGATTTAATTCTGCTTTTCAGATTCCAATAATTAACTACGTAACTAAGAAAGTAAAGGGAAATCTTCACGTTTCATTGTGTGGTAAAGAATCATTATTACTTTGAGCAATAAACAAATTTTCGGGTTCTGACGGGCGCCAGGGCTGTAATAGCCCTAACAAATAAAAAGAATAGGAGATGGTATAGTGGATGAAGTGGGACGGCAAGAACAGGGAGGACCGAAATATGGATGCTTAGATAAATAGACGAAATGCAAGATAAATGGATGGACAAACGTCATGGATGTGCTGCCTTATCGAAGGATGGTTTCACGAGCAGATACATGGGCAGCGGAACGATGGAGAAATTTAATTGAATTAATTCGAGTTCGTATGTTGATGAAGAATATATCACAATATGTACATTTCCGAGTCTTTGAGAAATCGAAAAATCAAAAGAAATACTACGCAATTCGCCTACGGTGATATAATCAAACAATTCAATATAATTAATTTCGAAATAGACACACATTTTAAGTTTGACAAGAAAAGAAATCTTCTTTTAAAATGATTGTTGTTTAAATATGTTTTGTTCGTAAAACTTGTTAAATTTCCAAGTGAAAGTATTTAAATATGCATGGTGTGCATGTGCTTGCGTAAGCGTGCATGACAAAGAGTATGTCGTCTTAAAAGGAACTGAGTGCTCAAATTATTTTTTAATTGTTCTTAGACTTACTTTAGTTTATACGGTAGGTAGACAGCAGCAGCAGCAGCAGCAGCAGCAGAAGCAGAACGAGCAGTTTACGCAATACAGCAACTATAAGTTTTCATTTGAGATGCGAAAGACATTGAAACTCTTGCACACAAACACCAAACACACTTGTATGAAAATGAGGGTTTACTTGGATGAGGGGTTATGAGTAGAAAGCTTTTGAGTTTTGTACTTACATGAATGAATGAAGAGCTTTTCGTCTAATGTTATTACGAAGAATGTGTTTGTTCAAAGGCTGAGGATACGCATATATAAAAACACACACAAATACAAATACCAACAATACATCTCTTAAGTATTACATTTCATATAATATGTTGCATTAATGCCGTGGATAGCTGTGACATTAACCAGCCGCATACTATTCAAGTGTATATCTGCAAAATAATTATAATTTAAAAAGAAAAAAAAAGAATTTATCTTATGTTTTGTGTCTTACGCAATGCCTAAAGTCTGCAGGTATATTAATTGTGCCTTGTTCCCTTTGAAACTCTGGAAAATTTTATATATATATATGTGCTTTCACAATGTCCCTGATGTCTAAATGAATTGGTTTGTTTGGTATGGCTCACAATCAACTTAGCAAGTTTTTGCTGTTCCCAGTCATTGGAAGGCTTATAAGTTTTTATTGCTGCTCATTATCATGTCTTGACAATTCAGAATTGGTGTTGTTGCTTCTCTCCATATAAACTAAACCACTTTAATACTGTTTAAAAGTGAAGATATTAAACAGAAACTTGCACTTTTCCGCAGATACGTTTTGTCCCTACCAGACTTCCGAAACAATTTCCTTTACTACCAATTTGGTTTTGTTCGCAATTTCAAGACGTAAGGAATAAATTTTTGCAGCGGCCACAAGCTGAATCATTCACACACATTTAATATATTTTTCTGAGATTTTTAAATGCTTGCTGTGAGCTGAGCATATTTTTGTTTGAATTCTTACTTTATTTTAAAGAAGACTACGCTGAAGCTCCATGAGAATATTCAGTCAGGAATATTCAGTCAGAATGCACATCAATGGTTTAAAGGAATACGAGAAACTTTAAGCGTTTCAAAAATGAATACTCATTGAAAGACGTCGTTCGCTTCGTGCAATGTGATTGTAAAAAGATAAAAACAAATTTCTTTTTTATGCGGTGAAGAAAAGTGGATCAACTGCGATAGTTGTAAGCGGTACAAGTTCGTTTACGCCGTATATCCGAAGCAATCAAACAAAGCTTAAGCATTGGATTTGAAAATAAATTATGACAAAATTTTGTTGCAATGAGTTGCCGACTACATGTACTTACCACTTAGCGGAGTAGTTCGAAAGTGGGGCAAGCCCCCAGTATTGACAAGTGCTAATAGACAATTTTTTTTTTATTCTTTGGTATTCGACGAAACGGGGGCAACGAAGTAGAAATGCAAGGAAGAACAAAAATGGCTAGATCATCGTACATAGAATATCAAAAAATTCTAGCAAGCCGGGAAATTAAATTAACCCTTCGCCTTTGCGTCATGAAATGCTTTGTATGGTCGGTGCAGCTCTTGTATGTTCTAGAATCATGAATATTAAAAATCAGTACAATAAACAGACTGAAAGCTTTTGAGATGTGATTTTACCGTAAAATTGTAAAAGTATCGTAGGAAAATCGCATATCCAATGCTAAAGTCAGAGTGTACTAAAGAACGAAAAACTGTGCATTTTGGACACGTGGTACATGGACAAAAATATGAATTCCTACCCTTGATAGTGGAAGGCCGTATCGAAAGGCGTAGAGGCATAGACCATACGTGAAATCATACACACAGCAGGGAGCCGATCAGATTTCTGGGCAGTGATATCATAAAATGTGAAGACAAATGTGATCATCGTTCAATAATTGATAGGTAATAAAAGAAGAAGAACAAATGGCACTAGATAGGATAATTTAATTATGAACTAGAGTTCATAGTGCTGCCCAAATAAATGAAGATTTTTTTATACCCAAATGAGTGGACTATTCTACTTATTCACTAAAATGCTACTCAGTTTTACAAAAATATTCATTCGTTTGATAAAAATTTGTATGTAAATATAATTGAAAACTAGGACGCGCTGGTAGTGGCATATGGAAATAAATTTGCCTATTGACATCTGCAAGGTTCCAAAATTTATTAAAAAATCAGTTCCGTTCTTCCTCACTAATCTACTTTGCGCATGATCTTGCGCATTGGCAGTTTTTCTTCACCAATTTTGCGCAATTTTTTTTTCTACGTTCTCCATTCCTTGAGTATTGATAATACTGTTTTCTTCGTAGTGCTTCTCTGCCGAATCATCCTGATCTGATGGCGAAGTCAATAGTTCAGCTACGCTTCTCGTTGTTTTGCCTTTTTTAATAATTTTGGTCCGAATATCCAAATTATGATTCCAGGACTTTTCACTTATTACCGATTCTCAAAGGTATTATCTCTAAAAACATAATAATAAAAAAAGTAAAAAAATTACTTACAAATAAGGATATTATAATGAATAATTTCAAACTTGCACCCCTTTTAGCTTTTAGACAAGCTTTTTTGTAAAATCCCTTAATAGGGAAAACTTTCATCTCCCAAATATGAAGCTAACTGAGTTTTGTTGAATGGACTTGCCCCCCATATACGAAATAAACGGTTCACTTAAAGAAAGTTGGATCTAAGCCGTAAGTATTTAAGGCCTAAACAGATTTTTCTTTTCCTGCTTATAAATATTGTTAAAAAGCGTTATTTTCATTTTGCTATATTCGTTCTTTTATTTATTTTTTTTGATATTTTATTTCCTTGTAAAATGCTAAAGTGACACAATATTTTAAACGATAATATGAAAGAGAAACGTAAAAAAAAAATGAGAAAAAAAAAAATGAAAATCAAGAAATAGGATAAAAAGCAATAACAAGTGATATGTATAGTTATGTACAAAAATCTTGGCTAGTCATTGCCCTACGAGAAACACATGCAAATCATTCATTTGTTGGATCTAACTTGAAATGTTTGTATAGAAGCACTAGTGCGTATACATAAAGTGTTTGTATCTACATGTGCGTTTTTCTCTTGGCCTAGCAACTTAAATCCCGGTTATGAATACAAAAATTGTAGCGAAAGACACGCAATTTTCTCTTTTCGCTCTCATCCATAGTTGCAATTTTCTTTTTCTCCTTGCGATCTCAATTTGTTTAGGCCGTATAATGGACTTTTCAGACTTTGCCTTCTTTAAAATCTCAGAGCCAGGGGGAGAGTCCACATTTATCGAAAATTCTTCTACAAGATAAGGTTTTGTAAGTACGTCCGTCTTCTCTCAGCTTGTTCATTACACTCACCTATGAAGCATCGTATATATGTATATCCAATTTATTAAAGATTTTTCTCATTTCAATGCAAGCTGCTTTATTAGAGCATGATTAGAGTTTATCATTCAGGCTTCTCTTGGTTAACATTGAGAAAATTGGCCTTGGCTTTACTTTCTTTACATTTCGTTCCACTTATCTAGAGTTTATGTTTGCTAATAAATTAAAGCAAATTTCTTGCCTATTTCACCGATGGGAAGGTCTTGCCCTGCCTCATAAAATCAATAGATAAAAGGGGAGGACTTGGAGGACTTACTATCTTGTTTTAATCAAGTCCCTGCTGTGTCTAACAACACAGTCTAAACAAATTAGCATACTCTCGTTTTTGGTGTTGGGCATAAAAAGTTCGAAGACATGAAAAGCAAAATAGCGCGTAACTTTTCATTGTCTAAAGTTGAAGAAGCGAATCGTGAATAGAAAAAACAGGCAAAGAAAAAAAAAATGTTTTTTCCCGCAAAGTTGTAAGCAGCTTTATTTAACCGAAGTTTTTTTTATTATCCTAAAAGAAAAATTTCTTGCACCTACTCACTCTCGCATTTAGGCGGTGAGGTACTCGCGTAAATTGATATGTGTTTGAAAAATTTAATTTCACAAACAGCAGATAAGCAGATACTTTAGTTTAGAGGTATTTCCAAAGTGTGAATAATAAAATTATTGGGCACATAAAAGAAAAGGCTAAGGATTTTGTAGAAAATTTTCATCGAATACTTTAGTTAGATGTAAACATGAAAAGAAAAGAAAAATTATGAAAATATTTTTCATTAAATTTAATAAATTTTTTTTAAAATAAAATTCTTAAGTGTTTAGCAATTATTCTTTAAAGTAGCATATGCACAAATTTCACACACAAGTCGCAGAAAGTTCCAGCCATTAAAATTTCCCAAATTAGTTAGATCGTTGAATAATTTTTATAATACTTTTAGAATTTAAAAAAAAAGTTGAATGACGATCTATCTAAGCCAGGTGTGTTCATTTTGGTGTGAATGTTGGCTATCTATGACCCGCACATAAACAGTTGAAGTTGTGCACCATAATGTGTATAAGCAGCACATTGCGAACAATACTTAGCAACAGATATGACTAAATCATAATTGTAAGCGATCAGAACACTTATCCAAGCGAATCTTAAATGAAAATCTTATCAACAACAAAAGTTCCGAAAAAAGTCGAAGTTTAATACAAAAATATACAACTAGGGTTATTTTCGCATATTTTTCGTTTATATCTTCTTCTTCTCGGAGCCAGCAGATGACTATATATATATATAAATATTTTGTAAATTAGTTTACAAAGTGTGGATCTGCTGGATAACTTAGATCATATGCTCGTTTGTATTGAAAACTCTACAGCACTTGAGAGTTGAACGCGCGACCATTGAGTTATTAGCCGCAATCCTTTGCCTTTGTGCGGCTTTTTTTGATTTATATTTGTTTTTGTAACTTTGGAATCCGAGTTATTTTTTTAAACGAATTTATTCTGTCATGTACATGTCATTTCCATGTCACATGTATCGTTTTCGGTACATGACATACGAATTTAATAATTTTCAATATTTTTCGGTGTTTATGAGAAAAAATACGAAATGTTTCGTATAAATATTCAAATAAGAAAAACTTCAAAACAAGAACCTAAGTAACTGAAATATTCTCTCGCCAAGCCGCATATACTCTGATCGCTACACGGTCTGAACCCGTGTTGCAAGCATGCGGCGTCAAGCAGATTTAGTAACAATTAATTTTTAACTCAAAAAATGAATATTGCCGTGCAAATGAGTTTTAGTGGGCACAGACAACGGCAGGCAACGTTAAGATCACTTTGTGTCAATTAATTAATTCATTGGTTTCGTACACATGACGTAATAGACAAGATGAGAGAGTCATTCGCAATGAGCAATACTCTCGTCACATACATACATTGTTTTAAAATCTTATGTGAGAAGAGTTACTTTTTAATTAGAGTGAATCGAAAATCTTGCGAAAATATTTCTTGACTTTACAGACGTCTCGTTGGGAATGAACTTACAAATGGACCGATATAGTTATTACCACTATAAACTAGAGCGTTTTGAAATTTTTCCTGTTGCTGTAGCCTATAATATCTAAACCTATCGCAAAACACTTACTTTTATAGAAATGCAGTTATGTCGAGCGAGCGAGTAGCTCGCGGGCTTGTCGTGCCCCCTAAACGAGGGAAACTTTTACATTAAAAATTGTAGGGATCTTCTCACTTTTGTTTTTATATTTAGTTGTTGCATTCAAAAAAAAAAAATGTGAAACTAAAGTAAGAAGAAGAAGAGAAAACAAAAAAACGAAAAGTAAAGAAAAGACAAAAGGAAATTGTTGAAGACATGCCCAAGACAAAGTCCACAAATTAGAAGGAAAAGGAATCAGGAAATTAAAAGAAAAGAAAACAAAATCAAGAGAAATCAAGAAATTACAAGAAAAGAAAATCAAAAAAAAAATTCAAAGAATAAATAACACATACATATCCAAAGGATAATTCCACAAATTTTATGCACCAGCATCCTTTAAAATTTGATGGTAAATATAAAATTTTATTTTGAAACTTTTGAATGTATTTGAATACTTAACATATTTTTTATACCATACAGCACTTTTGTACATTTTCTCTTTCCTTTCTACGTTATTCGACGCGCCATTTATTAGTATGTTTCGTTGTCGTTAAGTATAACATTTACACATAAACGAGTACAAACATAAACTACACAAGATACGCAAAATCCCCAACTGCTTTACCAGAACTACGTACAACCTCCATGCTTGTACCTCAATTTTGGTTTACACACTATGTCAAATTAGGTACCATACGAAATCTGCCTAATAGCAATAGATGTGAAGACAGTGAATCTGCGCATATCGAACGCACTTTTCTTTCCGAGGGAGCGAAACTAGATGAAAACCCGGAAGAATTCGAGATTGAACTTTTATGGGTCGTCAGTTCGATCAGCTGGTACAACTTCCGATTAAGATCTTCTTCAGAAAGTTACGAAATTTATCCAAAAATGTAGCAAGCAGTAATTGGGAAGAGAACTTCTTTCTTTAAGAGAAGAATACAATCTATCTACGAATTCTCGATCAAAACATGATTCATAATAATATGTTTTCAAAATGGGATCTTGTTAAGAGATATTACCGAATTTTTATGGTTGAAAGGACATACCTATGACAGCTATCGCAACACCCTTTTCAACGCTCGATTTCGTCCCTATGCATTTTGATTGAAACATTGAAAGGTGTACCGAATTCGGTACAACCTTTCAGAGATCGCTGAAGTGATGAACTTTTAGACGGTTTAGAGTTTGATTCGTTTTTGTGTTCTAGATAATAGTGGTAACGCGGAGCAACATTTGCAATAAACTCAACAAGTACGTGTCTGACATGTCGGACATTCATTGTTTAGGTCGCTACATTTCTATTAAAGGTATAAAACTTGTTGAAAAAAGTGAACTCTATCCACAATTTCGGATTACCAATCGCAATAAATTAAGGAAGACAAACTTTAGGTCTCTCGGACGTATGTATATACAGTTTAGCCAAAAAATGTTAGAATGGAATAAAAACTCACGAAATTCTTCTACTCTCATAAATCTCACGTTTGCTTACAAACTGTTACTAACACAATTTAATAGTAAAACACAACTATGTGCATTCGTTGACATTTCATCTGCAGCCAGCCCAAGTGTATTCCAACGACATTACTGAGTAATGGTAGTAAATGTCGTGCTTTCGATAGAGAATTAGCGGCCGTGTATTCCGGTATCGAGCATTTCATACATTTTCTTGGATGACGAGGTTCCATCATTTTTACAAACAATAAACCGTAAACTGTAGCGCTTGATTCCAAAACCGAGCGAAGTTCACGGCAAACCGGACAACTCGCTTTACTGAGGAGAGCCAAGCATTTTAGCATTTTGTAAAACTGCACGGTATTCCTCACCTCTGTGTTAGAGCCACAAGGGGCTTCGTTTCAAAACGTTATTTCCCGCCAAATACGGTATACCACCGTATAAACTATCAACAATTTGAATATAGTTGCACTGATATCACCTTCAAAAGCGAGCTGTTATGTGTTCACTATCATAGAGTAGTCAGACGCATCGGCCAGAAGAGTTTCCATTAAGAGATATTTCTCCTCTTACTACTTATATCGTTCTAATGCTACTTATATCGTTTCAAGGTTCCATTCACTATCATCACCGACAAAGAGAGACAACTTTTGTCTTATGTATTCACCCAGCTAACAAAATCCTGTGATACACACAAAAACACGGCATGCGCCTACCAAACACAAGCTAACGAAATTGGCAAGCGGCTGCAGTGTCAATTGAAAGCACTTCTTATAGCTGGTGCCAACACTAACAACTAGTATCACAAATTACCAATAGTTCTTCTAAGTTTGAGATCGACATTCATCGAAAATTTGGGGCTGGCTTAGGGAGAAAAACTGCGAGCACCTAACGATTCTTTGGTTACAAACATTAACGATAATACTAATGACAACTTGTTAGGCTTGAAACAATTAACTCGACTCAAGTATTAACTCAAATTTATCTCACCATAGAAATGTCGATGGTAATGTTGATATCTCTGTCAAGGTCGTTAATAAATGTCCATCGAAACTGCGGCACGAAGTAGTATAGGAGCAGTTTACTGAGATAACAACATTTCCAAAGATGAGGTAAACGGGTGTAGAAAACTAGTGCCCATAGAAAGGATCGAACGGGAAATTCACGGCCCAAATATATCTACACCACAACACAATAACGTAACAAAAACTACAAATTACCTTTCGTTTAATTTATGATTTCATTTTTTGAAAAGATTATTCTATGACATTCTATATTCTAGAAAAATAAATTAGGGAATTAGTAATTATTCATATAACAATCGAAAGCTTTAACTTGTATAAAGCCAAAAAGTAGTAGCTCCGTTACTATTAATTAATTAAAAATTCACTCAATCTTCATTTAAGTGAATATACGGATGCCACACATACACTATGTTGTAAATAAAAAAATTCGCAATGAATAAGCACTGGGAATGGGTATCCGAAATTCGACTTAAGGCAAATAAATTTCTGTTTTATTTGTCTTTCCTTTCATTCTTTGTCAGTTCAGTTTTTTGCTATGAATTTTTTTATGAATAGAAACCTGTCAGTTGATTAAGTATGAAAGCCGTGATTAACCGAAAAAAAGGCACTGTTGAGCATTCACTGTGAAAAAGTGTGCACTGCTGGCGAACAAAAACAAAAAGAACCAAAACATTGAATAAGATAAACATTCCATGCACTATTCACAGATTATTGAGATGATGCATGTGCTTGGTGATGTTTTTAATTAAAAGTAATGTGTATGCTTAACTTTTAACTATTTACTGAGAAGTCACTAGGGAGGAAAACAAAAGGTTTTTTTAATTTTAATTAAGTTAAATTAACATAATTGAGATTTGAACCATGTTCCATCGTGTGCTTACGGTATCAATAAAAAGAATTCCAGTTTCAGAAATCGTTTATTTGTAAAAGCTAATTTTTGATATCCAGCAGGGAAATATAAAATAGAAATGAATAACTTTTTAGCGAGAAAGTGTTTTTAGTAAACTTCAAAGTGTCAAAAGCACTCTAAACAACAAGACGATGGAAGTATTATTACGCCATTGTCGCAATGATCCGCGAGCACAATGGTGTCAGCAAATAAAACATTGATATTAGACGGTTGTCGGGTTCTTGATTTCGCGATGAGAAAAAAAATTGTAAAACATATTTGGAAAACGAAATGCAACTCAATGCACAATAGTGGTCACTAGCAGGCACATATATATAATATTGTTACAATAGGCTTAGGTTTACTTGTGTGTGAAAGCTGGTTTCATTACGGGTTTTGTGTAAAGAATCTATGAAAATATTTTATAACTTTATCCTGTTTTACATTTATTATTATTGCGGGGATATTGCGCAAGGTTTCCTTACTTTCGACGAAGGAGCGTAACTACTGCTATAGGATGTTGAATAATGCTTTACTCTGAAGCACTAAACACTGAAGCTTATGCATCATAGTTTCTCGGAACTTTAAATGCGTCAATTCAATGGTAAAATTCCATTCGCGGGAATCATTACTTTCTTTACTCAATTCGAAAGACAATATTACTGAGTCGCAACTGATGGTAAAAATTGGATTTCTTAAAATATTCAATACGCAAATCGACCACATAAATAACTGACCATGACGCCAACAAAGGGGGCTTAGTGCATTATGAGTTGCTCCACTTGAAAGAGAAGCCATCACCACGAAACGCTATTAACAGCAACCGAATATGCCAAATGCGAATACGCAAAAACAATGGTAATACCAATTTTTGGTACGATAACGTTCGGTCCTAGGTGATTGACAGCACCAAGTGACGATCCCTTTGATTTCACTTAACATTACACTTGTAGATTTGCGGATTTGGTTGCAATTGATGAGCTTTTTCGACCCGGGGTCGACTCTTGAGATGAGACAAGTATTGTCTAAGGATGAACAATGCTTTATATATATATATAATATTATAATATATAATATTAATCAAAAGGAAGCGTACTCGTGAACGAAATTTGAATGCGCTGATTTACTCACTTTGAAAAGCCGTTTGAGCTTTTTAGATATTGTTACGAAATTTGCTTGTCTCGATACAGTTCGTATCCCTAGATCTTGGACATTCTTTTTAAGACAAATATACTTGCACGTTTTAACTTCAAGTTTCTTTATTTACAATTAGTTTTTTTAACGGTAGGATTATTTACATTTTACTTTGGCAATACTCTCGACTTCTCAACTCTAATATTCTTTTTCGACTCAAATGTTCTTGTCCGACCGACTCTGCCTTCCGCAAATAGTCTATTTATATACATTTTTACAAGCATATTACTATTGCCTAAGTTTATGGCTTCATTTTTAATCTGTTAACCTGCTTTTCCGCTAATCGTGTACTTGGGTTTTCGATCTCTAGGGAATTTATTATTTTGGAAAATCAATTGGTTGGCATGAACTGGATTTGGGAGTTCCGTAACAATATATAGACTTTCATAAAAACACGAAATTATGGAACAAATTATCGCCAATATCTCTATAGGATGTACTTTCTTATTAAAGGAGTTACGTAAAAGGTTATGGGACGCGAATAACAGAAAATTCGTTTTGCATGCAGAACGCGGTTGCAGAGCCTTCATTAAGAGATTGGTTTCATATCTGCGGAGATGATTAATAAAAGTAATTGAAAGCAAGGAATTATTGAGCATTCAACTACAACGAAACAAATAAATAGGAGAATGTTAATAATATTTATTCAACAAAAAACTTGTTGTCTTACCATGAACTGTAAATTATCTATAAAAGACGTCTATACAAGCTAGATACTTTAATAATTTTTTTTTGAATAGAAGCGCGCATTTCATAGTCCCCTATGGCCTTTTTCTCCAAAATTTTTTTAAAACCTGCCAAAGAATGAATTGTACGTGCCTAACTATGCCCCTATAGAAGATGCACATGCCGAAGACTCTTCAGAAAATTTCGCTACTCAGGAATATGTATACTTTGTGAAATGCCTGGTAGGTACTTCTAGATCTTACAAAGGTAAAGGTTAATCTATTACCACACCGTGGAATAAGTTAGAGAGGTCACTAATAAAACAACAACTTTTAGACGAAATTCCAAATGCGCTTCAATTTGAACGATCACCTCATTATTGCAGCCATCTCTCTTTCCGGCGAGCACTATTTTGAGATTCGCGAACAGACAATAGTTGCTGGGAATAAATCTGGAGAATACGGTGGATGTAGAAGTCGTTGGAAGTGAAATTCATGCAAGTTACTATTGTTGCCATCGGCTTGTGATACGATGCATTGTCTGGTAAAAGAGAATTTTTTCTTCTGTAATAAAAACTAGTACGTTGCTGCTTGATCCTCATTATTGATTCTTTGTCCATTTTGATGGATACAGTACAACGAACACACCAGTCGACTTTTGTGGTTTTTTTGGCTTTGAACTCCTCGCTCCGCCGCGCTATCTACTCAGTTCAACGACGATTTGAGTTTTGGGTGTATTGGGGAACCCATTGTCGGTTCTGAATCATTCTCACGTTCTTGGTTTTGGTTAAAAGTGAGAGGCGACATCTAATTCGAACAAAGTTTGCTTATGGGCAAATGTTCATGCAAAACAGTAGTTGCACTGTTTTCTTATATCATAAAAGTTTCAGCGACCCTACGCAACTTACTTCGGGCGGCCACAGTATCCAGGGTCATCGCGTTTACCGTCAACAAAACATCTCTCTACCATTTGTCTCGATGGAGCAGAGTTCAAAGGTAAAGAGTAAAGCCATTGCTTTGCTTGAACGATATTCTCTTGAAATTCAGATGTATTCCTTATATCCAAAATTACAGCAGTGGCGTCACTTTGTCACAATTGTTTTAATTGTAACTTGTGAACTAATGGCCGGAATGTAATGAAATTTTAGTACATCTCGTTTCAATGTCGAACGAACGAATTATTCCGCATTAGTAGCGACATATATATCTCATATATAGGAGCTTATGAAGTGATGTATTATATATAATAACATGCTTTGGTATTTGAGATGCTATGGAGAAGAGCCGCTGTTGCTGCTAAAATGAGTGAGTGCAAATGTAAGCCCTTTGCACGGCCCCGTTCATTGGAAAAACTGACAAAAAGCACTTTTCCCCTAAATATCGATGTTCAAGTTTTGGAGCTATTATTAATATTCTATCAGTTGCTCGTTGCTTCTCAATAATTTCTTTAAAAAGATTTCCTTAATAACTCGAACTTGTGATGATGTACTTTTTCTAACTGCGGCATTCTTAGCGGTGGCGCAGCAATTTGCGGCAAGAAAATTTATATTTTGCTATATAAGTTACCCATAATCGAAGGACTTACCTGAAACAGGTCTGCACCACCTGGAAATGGATTCGAATGTAGTCTAGTTTAAAGAACCGTCGGTATCTCGACTTAGTTCCCCGCCCCCACATTTACAGCAAATATCAATTCATTTTCTCCGCTCGTGGTTGACTCCCCTTCCTGGCCCTTATCTTCTCGAAATTTTACACACTTTTCTTGTGCATGCTTTTGTTATTCTTTATGGACCATTTTACCATTTTTAACTAAAGGACAGTTCCCGCAGGCCCCTCCGAACATAAGGGGGTCAGGGAGTCTAAACTTTTCAGACCATATGTTCTTATTGGCGTATCAGCTGTGTTGATCCTTTTAGAATGTGTAGAAGAAAATTCATTAAGTGCAATCAGTTTTCTCCTTGAAATTTTGGGTTTTTCCCTAAGAACTCTTAAAAGACTTCCTGTCCTAAAGGATTCAGTGCCGCGTATTTGCAGCCTAATCTTTTGCCTATTAATTTCTAACTTCTCTAAAACAGTGATAGAGGCTTTGCTCGTGTAACACGGTACATGTAAAACGCGGTAAAAAATTTGCTATTAAACTATAAAAAATCGAATATATATTCTCGTGAATCTTTTTCAGTTGATCTTTGTTTTTATTATACCCATCACCGAAGGATGAGCGGTATATCCATTTTGTCAAAACGTTTTCAACGCCCAGAAGAAAGTATCAGAGAACCCACAAAGCATATATATTCTTGATCAGCATCAAATTCTAAATCTATTTAAGCATGTCCGTCTGTCCGTCTGTATAATGTCTGTTGTAAACATTCTCCAAAAATGAACCTATCGACTTAAAATTTGGCAAAAATATTAGAAGTTCTTGCACGCAGGTTGGTATTGGAAATAGGCCAACTGGGTGGAAGGGCTAGCCCACGGCACCACATAAACTGAGAACACCTCTGTTTTTCAAAGTGAATGAAAAATTGCTCGGTTGCCTATTACTCATAAACTAAAGCAAATAAATGTACACAAATTTGAAAGCATGTTCTATGGGCGATGCTGTAGCATCTGTGCACAAAAATGGAAAAAATTTACCACGCCTACCTAGTTTTATAGTGTATCAAAATTTAATTCTTTTTTCAACACCTTTATAATACGCAGAAACTTTAAAAACCCCACAAAGTGTACAAATTCTTGGCCAATTGCAAGCCTTGAGTGTACATAAACATGTCCGGCTGTTCGTTTGTCCATCTGTCTGTGTGCGTAACTTTGTAGTATTTGTGCTAAACGTTCTCCCGTTAGTGAAAATAAAGACGCCGCCTAAAAATTTGCAAGAGAATTTGGAATTGACCTAAACTTTTCAAAGGATACGCCTACAGCGCCAACATGCCTCTACGACAAAAACATTTATTTTGAAAATAGAAGAAATTAACTGCGCCCACTCCATACTATACAGCATGGGAATTGTATTCTTTTACTTCTTTTGTTTTTTTTTTTGGAGTAAACGGTGATAGGTACAAAAGATTCGGTCACGACCGAATTTAATTTTCTTACTTGTTTTTATTTCGTCGTTAATTTGTTTTAAAACTAGTGGTTTCTTTCATTGTAGCAGTTGAAATGCCGCGATTGAACAGTTGTTCACTCTACTCGACAGATATATGCATAGAATAAGCCGTCGATTCTTCTTTTAATCGTTATCCTTTTATCTTATGACATTTGTAATGGTGTTGCTTAGATGTGGTATACTCTGGGCTTTACAGAAGGTCTGTTCCCAAGGAATTTATAGGATACAAATATTTGGATCTTGCTGCTACAAATTTACTTTTATTATTTTGGAGAAGAGTTTACACGAACGAGAAATGTGCTTATAACTTAAGAATACAGACAACAACAAAAAAAAAAAAAAACACGCAGAGTGATACGGATATTCGACTTTAGTTCCGATTCCGATTATGATTTCATATTCGCGATTTCATGGGTTAAAATATTATACTTTTGCTTGTGAAAGCAAACACTTTCTGTTACGGCTGCCAGTCATAACAAAGTATCTGTGGCCATAATCTACTACATTCTGCACCAATCGACCCAAGTTATTTTTCAGAGATAGCGCCTATGCTAAGCTAGCTATCTAGTAGAATCAAATAGTCGGGATCAACATCTAACTTAAGGCAGCTAACCCTATTTGGATAGTCAATCAAACTTTCGCCCTTGGTACAGCAGATCTTATCTTCTTGGCTGATGATCGATCTCGGTGTTTCTCGGCGTTTACAGTTGACACTAACATCGCTGTACCGTTACATTACGTTTATTAATCACATTCAATGCTAAGCAAAAGCGGTTTACCGATCTCTGCATGTGTTCGTGTGACTAATACAAGAACATTATAGCTCTCGGTTCAGTGAAAGGAAAAATGGTACTGCCTGGTAACAAGGAAGGTATGCTTATAGCAAAAAAGTATATATGCAAGCGTATGTGCCTAACTGTACACTTAATAAAAAGAGATGATGGTTGTCAGTCTAGTGACAACAGAAGAAGCCATACTTATGATAAGGAAGAAATATGTGCCACACAGGAAAATAATATAATAATCCTCTGCTTAGTAACCAGAGATTACGGGCTTAGTAATAAGTATAATTATGCTTTTATTAGAAAAGTGTGTATGTGTATGTGATTTATTTAGTTTGTTTACATTATGATTTAAACGCCTAAATTATTATTATTATTATTATTATTAAAATTTAGACTAACAAATAAATTCTTAGAACTAAAAAAGGATATTGAGCACTAGCAACACAGGCTATCGGCTCTAATTTATAAAAATGTACATTAGATATTGAGCCTAGTAGTTTTAATGAAGTCATATATTGAAATGATATTCTGTTCTGAAGCTGATTTTAGAATGTGCAACGGGTTAATCGTTCCAAATGCAATACTTCTAGCCAAGGAAAATATAAGGCAGTCATGGAGAATGTGCTTTATAGTAAGAATTTGTCCACAATTGCAGATTGGGGAGGAAGACTTCTTTAAGATTCATTGGTGGGTTGCAATTGTATGACCAATACGAATTCTCGAAAATGTTTGGATCTTGATTTTCTCAACATTTGTTGGATATAAAGGTGGAATTAATTGAGGATTAATAGAAGAGTAGTGTTGATGATGGTATCGTAGATTTCCTTCTGTAATTTTCTCTTTAACTTTTCGTCCAATGTATCTTTGAAGATCACACTTTTCCATGACATCATCCATAATTAGAGGTGCAGAAGCAGCATACTTTGCCGCTCGATCAGCCTGCTCATTTCCCAGTAAACCGATATGACTAGGGACCCATAACATTTTAATATTTCCGCCGGGTGATGTAATTATATTCCTTAATTTGTTGATGGTGCTCCATCTCGAAGTCGAAGGATTCCGAATAGCTTGTAATACAGAATAGCTTGTAATACAGTAACAATGACGGTTTTGAGTTTGTTTTTATGGGTAGGGTTCGCAGCGTGAAGAATAGCTCTGGCTTCGGCTGTGAAAGTTGAAGTACTTTCGTGAAATACGTGATTGAGAAGAACCTGTCTTGAACCGTCTACCTAAATGCCTAAAATATACACTAGATTTGTATACAATAGGAAAGAAGGATTTTTAGGAGAGTGGCTGTTTGGCTGTTTGGCTGTTTGTTGTTGTGGATGACGGATAATTGATGGGCCACGCACGCAGACGGATAGATTTAGTTCCAGTGAGGGAGTGAGTTTCCTATAAAACTACAAACTAACTTGCTCTTTCGAGTCTTTCGATATTTCGTAGGAAATCTTTCATTAATAATATCAAATATCGACATCGACAGATACAAACCGGCCACCGATTTTCATTTTGGAAAAAAACTTGGTCGTAACCAATTTTGAACCCTAGATTTAGAAAGAGTCTGGCAAGATCAAGAAACTAAAACTTGAACATTTACTTCACTCGAAGAAAAGATGGGAATTTAGATCGTTTGAAAGGTGGAGGAAAGCTTTTATCGATTGCAAAATCATTGAATATGAACGAGGCGATTATAATATTACAATTATGTACATTAAAAAAAAGAAAGAAAAGAGAAATAATATTGCTGCCGATTGTTCGCAAGCTGCGAAAGCTGTATCCCGCAAACGAGGCAAACCGTAAAAATATAATAGTACATGCTCTTATACCGGTTCCTCATTCAAATTTAATTGATCTGTAAAACGGATTAGCTTTAGCTTTAGCATTAGAAAATTTTTTCTATACAAGACATTGTTCAGAAGTACGTAACACAAAATTGAAAAGAGAATTAGAAAGTTCTTCGCCTTCTAATAGAAAACTTCTAACAGAATTGTAAGATCGAGTAGGCAGGTAATTGAAACTGACGAGATGACCTCTATTATGATGCAGAACAACAACAAGCAACTTTGAGAGAAAAAAATGTATTCGTTGGAATGTTTGGTGAGAGCGATGGTGACAATTAATTTTGTGATCAATAAAAAGTCTTTTTCTTAAATATATTTTGTTGCATTTTTTTCTTTTTTGTATTTCATCAAAAAATTGAATCACATATTTTTTTTTTAACAAAAACTTGAAGTTAGTTTATTTATTATACCCTTCTATTCTCATTTTGTCATATTTCCCACACCCAGAAGGAAGCCTCAGAGACTCTGTAAAGTGTATCTACTATTGACCAGCATGGATTTCTGAACTGATTAAGTCATGTCGGTCCTTCTGTGTCTCTGTAGTGTCCGTTGTTGACACTCCCCTGGTTGCAAAACGGAGATGGCCACTTCAAGTTTGATAGAAACATTGGAAATTCCTGCACGGAGGTTGGTATTGAAAATGGGGCAAATTGGTCAGAACATAAGCCCACTGTGAAGCGTAAACTCCGTTTGTTTGAACAAAAATTTGTGAGTTTTTGCTCATTATTTATAAATTATAAAAGAAAGAACGCGGAAATTTTCCACCTTTACTTTACGAAAAATTCTACTACTCATATAGGAAAACGGAAAAACTGCCCTGCCCACACGAAGTTACAAGAGATTGAATTTCCTTTTTTTCACTTTTTTGCGGTTTATGCTTATTAATCATAAAGCAAACAAGACAGAATTTCGTACGTTCTTCATGTCGAGATATTATCTGCCTAAAGATGCGTTAATTCTAAAATAAGTGCGGGGATCACCACGACGTGGTGGATTAATTTTTATTAACGATACCATCGATATTGATATTAAATAAGAAGACTTGAAAAGTAATATATGATACTGTGTTAATTCTAAATTAGTTATGGTCGACGTCACGGCTTGGTAGGTTAACCTTTTAGTGAAACATAAATGTTATCCTATTCACTTTTATACAATAATAAATAAAAGCATGGGCCTCCAAATATTTTTATGGCAGAGGGTAGCGAATATAATTTTTTTACTTCTTCATTTATACCTTTGTTTGGATCAAAAATTTAACTATCATAAAATTTTACACCTTAAGATTTGGTTTTGATGTAACACACACACACGCATTGTCTTGATTTATATTATATCTAAGTTTGAATTATGTTATTCTGCATTATATTTTAATTTCAATAAAAACATTTCCTATAACACGGTTTCGTTATACGAAAGGTACCTGTGCATATTTTTAGAAAGTGTTATTAGGCTGGAAACACTGTTACCGATAAGAAATTAAAAGGTCGGTAGTGTTAAATCCATTTTCAGCTTTAATTTTTGTCATTAAAGTGAATTGTTTTACCAATTTCGTCGATCATTTCTTCACTTGTAGTGAATCGTGTTTAAATAAATGAATGTCCATATATTAAAATCTTCAGTGTTGATAATGTATTCGGAGATTGAATGAACATTTTCCCCTCCGTTTTCTTCGTGACATCGCAAAATGTAGAGTGCAAAATAAAGCGTGCGTAAGTTACCGGTTCCTTTCAGCATAAAATTCTCGAGGAAAAACAATGGGGACTAATTTGTGAACATACAAGAGCGTTTTTGCGAAATTATAGGCCGATGTAAAAAAATAAAAAAAAAAAAAATTGTTGCAACAAAAAAAGATATGTCCGTATTTCAAAAGCTTAACCGCGCTCCTCCCGAATCAATAAACGCACATTTATTTTGGTTCTCACAAAATATGAAATCCGGTAGATCAGTTGACGGATTCGCCCAAATTTACGAAAAGTTGTATATAATAACGATTGTGTACTTCTTCAACTTTAGCTGAAGCAGTTATTGCAGTGAATTGTTAAGTTATTTAAAATGAAGAACGAGCTGGTAAGCTATTTAAAATGAAGAACCCAGAATGTTGGCATGCTATTCGATAATAAGCTTCCCTTTGATTTATACGTTGAACTTCGTCTTAACTAAGCTAGATCTGTACTTAGTTTTGTTACACGCTGATCGCATGGATTTGTAGATCCATATATCGCAAGAAGACTGCATATGACTATGGTTAGACTATGGTATGAGATGGTCAGATCGGGCCATCGTTGTCATAGCAATCAATTGAATCAGTTCGAAACCAATTGTTACTGCTCTCGTTAAGGAATCTGCAGTGGGACCCGTATGTTACATTGCTACTGTGTGAAAACATATAACTACTAAAAGCTTTACCTTCCCTTGACGTTCATTTGGAAGTTCATTTAGCATATCATAGGTTTTTTAGTAAAGTTGATAAATTGCGCTACAGATTCGCCTCGTTGGATGAAATTACTTTCAATATTCCTATTCAAGAGGTTATCATTCTATACTTCACATTTAAATACTTCTTTATAACGCTCGAGCAGTGTCGATGTCATACTTCAGCTACACAGTTAATTGAAAATCGTGCAGCGATATCAAATAACATATGATGTTAAATAGTGGGTTGCCAAGTAACGGCACGTTTGCGGCCACTTAGCGATGGAATTCCATACTGATGCTGGTGAGGATTTGGATGTCGTACGTAAACATTCCTCTTTTTCCTCTATTTATTTTATTGTTTTTCACTAGTAACATTCGTTTATTGACGTGACATAGATTGTAAGTTAATAGCTTCTCCCTACTGCAATTGTACAAAATATTGCAAACTTTCTTATACACTGCACCGCTTGTGGTATAGAGTATATTAAGTTTCTGCGGACACTTGTATCAGGCGGAAGGGTTAAGGATGGACCCACCTTTTATTTATTACCGAAAATGATAATCGATCTAATCCTGTCTGTCCATGTAAACTTTTGTTCAAGCTGTAGTTCGCAATTTTCGCGATATTTTGATGAACCCCCAAAGACGAAAGCTATTGAAAATGGTTTAGATCGGTTCACTTTTTCGAAAAATGTTGCAATGCTGCCCACTAGTATTTGGGCATCCTAAATTGCCGTGAAAAATTTGTTTCGGCTGAGGCAGTTTTTTGAATCTCATTCTCATCTCTCAACGTTCCTATGAAAACTGAATCTTGAAAATTGGTGCACAATAGTAAATTGGCAGAGAATTCAACCTTCCCGAATTTGGACCAAGCAGGTATATTTTTTTGATACCACCGCATAAGGATCCCTCCAATATGCGGACTTTCATGAAAAGTATGCCTTTGCATGCAAATAATGTGGCGCATATTAATTAAACGATGTGGCGTAAGGTATCTAATGGCGGCTTTGCCCAACTATAATGCTCTTATTTGTTTTATAAGACAACTTGCTGAATTTAGCTGAAATGTAAACTGCAGCTTAATTGAAAAATAAATTAAATAAATAAATAAGCAACTATTGCTATGTTTTCGTTTACTCAGACGAAACAGCGTCGTTTTCCTTTTAAAAAAAGAAGTTGTTTTCTAATTCTATTTCCGTGTATGCTCACATAATAGAAACAGATTAAATTCATCAAAAACAATTTAAAACGTGGGTTTGGAATTACAGTCGATTAAAATTGGATAATTGAGTAGATATCGGTTTAGTATGTTTGACATTCTTTTGTTTAGTCAATTCGACGTGAAGCTGCTGTAGGGATATGATTAGATTTTCTTGTTGCGAACATTTGTTGCGGTTCTATGAGCGGTTTCTATTGAATTATTATTCTCTGCTCAATTGCGATGAAATTTGCTAAACTATACATATATACATAGATAAAAAGTTACGGTTCTTAAGTTGCCATAGATTTGTTTTTAAGTAATCTCTGATGAAACGGCAGCGGAGAGAAGAACGCTCTCGTGAAAACTAACACAAGATGAAAAGTAATTTCATCTAATACACTTGGATAAAAAGTTTCTGAAAACGCAGAAGTGGTAATATATCATATTATGCCATATCTAAGATGCAACATTAATAGATAGTTCGACAAAAATTTTCAACTCATTTAAAATAGATTAAACGAGTTAAGACATTATTTTCGAGCCAAGCCGACCACTACACATCTTCATCATTCTTTACCTAACACAAATTCTTCACATAAAATTTGTAGTTTGTAATTATTATTATTATTATTATTATATTATTATTATTAAATTTAGCCAGAGAATAAATTCTAAGACTTAAAGCACTAGCATATCTAAAGGCTGGCTTTCGGCTTTCGGCTTTTATTTTTATTAAAAGCTCTACCACGCACTTGAGATTTGAACCCACGACCATTGAGAATTGCTAGTC
The DNA here is from genome assembly GCA_001077435.1 of Glossina morsitans morsitans. NCBI lineage: Eukaryota > Metazoa > Arthropoda > Insecta > Diptera > Glossinidae > Glossina > Glossina morsitans. The sequence goes on from CCAG010001937.1 coordinate 57,003, forward strand.
AACACTCTTGCCTACTCGGCCACTCAGGCGGATTCTATAGTTTGTTAAATTAATATCTTAAACGAATTCTTTGGATTTTGTTGCTGCTTCAAAACCTTTTCGGAAAACTGTGGTTTTACGTAGAGAGCAAGGTAAAAATCATCAAATACACTTCGCATTACTTTATAATTTTCACAAGAGATGTCGCTGATCAAAACGGATGCAAGCACCTATTATAATAATCTAAACAATTAAATCGTTACATTGAATTATTTATCGTACGGCATCCTGTCTAAACCCGTACAGGTCTTTTTCTGATTATTGAAATATATCTAAATAAAAGTAGCGCACCTTGCCTACTCTCCAATGCATTAAACCGATGTAATATTTCACAAAATATTTCATGACAAACAAAAAATTTTCATTAATTAACGTGAATGTGAAAAGGGTTTCATTAGGTGTTAAGGTTGCCTTAGAAGGAACAACAGAGCAAATGCAATGGTACTTAATATTTAAATGCTTGTCTGTCAACCGCATGATGTTACTAGAGAGAAGACAGACCTTTTAAAAGGAATTTAGTGTCTTTTGTTTGTCCCGTGTCAAAATGAAATGGTAGTGAAATGAAGCACTACATCGCAACTCATAAGGTGCTGAACATAATGAGGAATAAAACAAAGTGTGTACAAAATGCCAAATAGCTTTGCGTTAAGTTTGACACTAAGGAGAAATTAGTGAGTATTTTGCACATAATTCAAACAACGTAAGACATTGCATTTAAAATCGTTAATGTTTATTGCATATACATTATGGATAGGCTGAACGCCAGTTTAGTGTGTAGGGATCAATTATTTTTTCTCAATCTTTATTTGACACAAAAATTGCACAGTTGTGTCATCTGTCATGTCCAAGTTCCTAAAAAGTCAGACTGAGGTTTTTGAGACAAAGTAAGCTCTACTTTCCGTTTTCAAGTTGTCTAATAGAAAACAAGCCGACATTCGTTCGCTGAGTTTCAAATCCGCAGGAGTCATAGCAGACCGAAGCCTCGTCGACAGCAGAGTTAACAGATTTCTCTTATATCTTCCTATTCGACGCTTTACTCGCCCAAAACGATTGAGAGTTATCACCAACTTTAACACGCGCGTGGATATTGACACGAACCTGTGATGACAGTGTGGACTTACAAGGTTCTAGACAAAAATATAAATCTGAGGTAACTGAAAATATTCGGAAAAATCGCTTTTTAACGCAGGACGAAGTGCGGACGCATCAAAATTTCCTGGCCAAACTCCATCACTTTTGGTTAAATCAATAAAAAGTATGGGAAATCTGGCATTGTCCCGATGGAAGAGTATTGATCAATATTTGGACACTTTGCATTAACTGTGCGCTTTAATTGCATTAGTGTAAGCCACAACAATTATCCGGTACCGCGTTAAGCTTTGCCGTCTCCGTTCACCTTGGACCACGATTTTTCTGTACATCATTCCTATAGGTAATTGACTTTCCATCATTCATGATCTATATTTTCAACAATGAGTCAGTCCATAGCAATTCGAAGATGGAAGATAAATTTTTCACTCTTTCCTCATATGGTACCCAAATGTCGAGTTTCCTTTTGTTTTCAGCCTATAAAGACTAGAAAAGATTATATGGTTGTAGGCTAACCTTTTTATAAGTCATTACATCATTTGCGAGACTTACTTAAACTGCCTAGCCGGCGTATTTCAGGTATTTATCTTTTCTTGATAATTATAGCTACGTTAGCAACTCGAACGAATGATAAAACGCGTTATATAATAATTCAAGTTTTACACTTTATTTACTCAATTTAGCATTCTAGAAACGTGTTTCGTATATTTTGGTCTATTCTCTTAGCCCCGTTAAAATTTTAATTAATTATCATCATCTCCAGCTGTGGTAACGTATTTCGCCTGCTTCACTTATTCAATCTATTCCTGTTCGGTTACGCGCAATGTTATAAATTCACATCAATGATATATGTTTTGACCAAGTTCTATGCTTAGCTTCGCGACCTTACGGCTTACTCTTGGGAAAAGATAAACTGCGTTTGATCGAAGAGTCAAAAATCAGGTATTATAATTTCAGGTAACGTTCGACGAATTTAATTCACAAATGCATGAATTACGACGGTTTACATTTTTTTCATTCTTACTCTGACGGATTAGTCCCGTATGACTTTCTACATCTAATTTTTCGAAAACCCAAACACTGCATCTTCTCACTTTCTTGCCAATCGATACAAAATCACATTCGAAGTGATTTCTTCAGATTGCAAATCAGGTCGTAATCACGTATGAAAAATTTAACTTTAGTAAACATAGTTTAAAACGAAAGCGAAAGCTAAGTATTGAATATGGTGCTCATAGTCAAGTCCCTAATTTGGGTAAGGCCTAGGGATAAGATAAAATGCCATGATCTTTCTCTATTTTTCGAGCAATTTCTTTGACTTTATCTACGATTCGGCTACTAGAGGGCAACACGTTCTTAGCATCGAAATTCCTGGAACGGAAAAAGAGCACGTCATTTGCATGCTATCGCCTTTGATAAAACATACTCCTTACACTCATGACGAGTTTTCTCAATAGGCTACGGCAGATCGCCATGTTGTAAAATGGGCAATCTTCCAGAATTTTCTTTTTCAAAATGTAATTTCTTTCGATCCAGTTGACAAATGTCAAAGTACCACTTTTTAATTATCTGTAGACGGTCATCTCTTAAATAACCCATAATAGTGCTTGATAAGATCGGCAGCAAAATTAAGCGACCCTTTAAGCGTCATTACGAAAACGCTACAAAGCTTTTCCTTTGTCATTTGCGAATGATTTTTCTGCTTGTTCACAAAAAACTTTTTGCCTAACTCGAACTATATTTGGCAGCTTTAAAGTTCTGAAGTATCCCTATTCCAAACAAAATTTAGTCTATATTAACACCTTGATGATGGATAATGTGCTTTTGTAGACACGAGTAGAGCTCGGGCTGCGCTTTTTAAACTTATCTTAGTCGATTCCTTTCGCTTGGATATTAAAGTAACGGATTGGATTTTTGGACTCAGTGCAACGTCTTAGATTAATCTTTGATTGCAAATTTATTTTTACCACTTTTATCGAAAAATATTTTTTACATTACAGCTTGAATTTACACTTATCTCCTCAAGTTCAATACACTCATGCTCTTGCACGCTCTTCTCTTGTCGCATGTCAGCTTATTATATTAAAGTCATCACCGGTGTCATAAAACTTGCCTACACTTAAACTTCTCTTAATCGTTTTGCACGTTGCACTTGTAATATTAAACTCAGATGTCTTTTTTGTATTTATGTAAGCATTGTTAGTTACGAACATTTTTTTATCAGCTCACTTAATAGTAGAAACTACAATAATCATAGATTATTCATTATTCGATGAATAACAATTGAATCTTGCAATTATGATCTTAACCAACCAATTTTACATATTCACACATGGAGTATTGTCTATATACATATACATTCATATTTATTTCATTTTTGTTTGTTTTTATTCGAATATGTGTATAACAAGCTTCCATAGGGATTACGCGCACACTTAAGATTAAGAGTTTATATTGCGACATAATAATTAACGATTAAACAAAATGAACAGGGTTATAAAACTATAAAAATCATCATCATCATCATTAGCAACAACAACGTAACACATCTTTCTTTGTACAGGTGTTTTTAAAATTCTGTTGTTATGTTGTGAGTACATAAATTTAAATGTGAATAGCTAACCTAAGATTGCAAAGCATTTTATTCGCCTTATAAATGTTTGGTGTTATACAAACCGTGCTAGTTGCGTCGAACGGAAATAGAAGTGAGAAACACCGCCTGTGAAATATAGAGAAAATAAATCGTGGTAGTTGCGTCGAACTGAAATAGAAAACCGTGGTAGCTGCGTCGAACTGAAATAGAAATGAGAATTGAGAAAGACCACCTGTGGATTATATAGAAAATAAACCGTGGTAGGTTGTCGAACTAAAATAGAAAACCGTGCTAGTTGCGTCGATCTGAAATGGAAATGAGAATTGAGAAACACCACCTGTGGATTATATGGAAAATGAACCGTGCTAGTTGCGTCGAACTGAAATAGAAGTGAGAAACACCGGCTGTGGAATATATAGAAAATAAACCGTGGTAGTTTGTCGAACTGAAATAGAAAACCGTGGTAGTTGCGTCGAACTGAAGTAGAAAACCGTGGTAGTTGCGTCGAACTGAAATAGAAATGAGAAGCTTCTGTTCTTTTCAACGACTATCGCTATCTGCTTATTGCTACAATGTGTTTGATCCAATGAAAGAATTCTTTAAACCAAAGTGCAAAGAAAAGGTGAGGAGTAGTTGTTCTTGCCTGCCTTTCACTCCATATTTTAGAACTCTTCGTTCCACCAAAACTGTGACTTCCACAAATATACCATTTTTCGTTTTGTTTGGCAGTTGATCAATCAGCTGCTCGAAAATAATACATACATAATTTACATATACATATAATTTGTTTATTAAATAGTCTCTTCTTTAACATAGGGATGTTAAAAAAGTTAATGGTCATCGTGAAGCCACTGAACATGAATGAACATCGTAGAATATTCCGAGAGAAAATAAACAGGTAATTTAATTTTTAATGTCTGGAATTGGTATTTCGTTTGTGTCATTCAAGGTGTAATCATAACGGTTGTTGCGAGAATCGAAGCACGATGAAATTGACAATCGTTGTGAAAAGCACGATAAAATTGAGAATCGAAGTACGATGAAATTGAGAAAAGTCTGGATTTGTACAAATTTGTACAATCAAACCTTTAAGAAATTTTTCCAACTTTTAACCAAAATTAGGAAGAGGCAATATAAATTAACAACGAAGAGCACAATTTTTTTCCAACTGTTAAGAAATTTTTCCAACTTTTAACCAAAATATACGAAGAGGGCATATAAAAACAACGAAGAGCACAATTTTTTTCCAACTTTTAAGAAATTTTTCCAACTCTTAAACAAAATATACGAAGATGGCATATGAAAACAACGAAGAGCACAATTTTTTTCCAACTTTTAAACAAAATATACGAAGAGGGAATATATTCTTAAAAATTGGAAAAAAATTGTGCTCTTCGTTGTTAATTTATATTTCGTGCCGGAATGCCGGTGCATGTGCCTTTGTGGTTAGCCATATATCTAAAAAAACATAAGAAAAAAAAAAATGTCAAACTGTGCCACCGGAGTGGATGGACATAGGGTTGTTGGAAGAAATTAAGGAAGCAAAGAAGAAATCGAAGTAAATTTACGAAAGGAACACAAATTTTCGGTTCTAAAGAATTTTTTTTTCTTATGAACTAACTACCTTACGAAAATGCCGAGTAACATCACATGACAGTACATGATTGAAGTGCAATTAATTATTAACCCTTCCCCTAAAACGTATTACTTCTCTCCTGGTTTAGACATTAGCATTGACCACAACTCACGATTACTAATTACGTGCATCGTACGGGGTGTAAATTCGATGGTTTCATAATGAAAGTGACGTAAGGATATAAGGAATAGGAATAGAAGAGGATGTCACAATAATTTGCATGTTTCGCTTCTGTATCTCTCGGCCATTAAAAAAACTAACGTAGTTTGGCGAAAAATGGTCAGTGTTTCGCAAAAACTATTTAAATTGAGCGATCGAGCAGAGATCGCCAGAATGTCATAATTCATTAGATGTTTGAAAAACAAATATTTTCCTACAAAAATGTGTTCATTTGATATGTGCAAAAATGGGGTTTTAATAGGCGCTTTCTTGTTTTAGTCCTTAAGTTACGCCCGCTTTACTATAATAAGGCAAGATGATGAAAACATGAGTTGAGGGTTGGGGTAAACGGCCATTAGTGGTCTAGGGACTATATTTGAGGTTTGAGGTTTATGTCATATGTTAGAAGCTGCAGAAGGAATTGATTTTTTATTAAGTATTTGAATCGTATATTCCAATAGTGGAAGTCGATGCATTGGTTAATTTACGATGAACTCTTTGAGAAAGTCTTTGTTCTTAATGTCTAAAGAAATAAATTTGGGTTCGGTGCAATAAGTGAACTAATTATTATTTAACGAAAATTAAATTCTCTATATAGTCTAACCAATTCAGTCTTTTTTTTTTTTTTTAATATTCTGCAAAATATTTAGCCTGAATTGCTTACGTTGAAAGTTGAAAGAGAAACAGAAATGTTTGCTTAGCGATTCAGCTGAGAAACAGGAGTATTTGCTTAGCGATTCAGCTTTTCACATTTTACTTAATGTGCATGCTTATTGATTCAGGTTTGCACATTTTGCTTTTGCTTAGCGATCCAGGTTTGCACATTTTGATTTAATAATAAAAATGGAAATTTTGATTTCGTAGGATTTAAAGCCTGACAAAAGCGAAGATATTTATTTATTTATTTCTGTAGTTAATTTGATTAAAATATTTTATTTATTCTTTTCTTTTGAAATTTTTATAGTGTTAGGCAAAAATTTTAGCAGGTAAACCAAATTGTTCACGCAAAACTCCAAAATTCCATACTCTTTCATAAGTCTACGTTTTATTTATTATTTTATTTTTCATTACAGTTTATTTATTAATAATATAATTTATTACAATATTATATAGTAATGTTATATAGTAAATAAAATAAATATTTAAAAATTAAACACAACGTATTTCATCAATTCACTTTATTGTCATTATTTCTGTGAACTAGGACGAGTACGAAGCCCGAGAGTTATTTTTTAAAGCTATTTATGCACGAAGTTGTATCGGGATCTTTTTCCATTTCTTGAAGGAGCTATTTCCTATTGAGACACAGAGTTCATTGGTTGAATTATTACTCATCGTTTCTGGCTGATTTCCAATGTTTGTAGGAGACAATTTTGTTGGGAGGTAGCATTTAGTTATAAGTTTTTATCATTATTTTGAAATTTTAATTTAAGTTTTTTTTATAAATTTGAATTGTTATTAGTTAGTGATTTGAACGACTAGACCAAGCGGCTTTCATAGCTTTTGCCATTTACAGTGAGTCTCTTTAATTTTGGGTTTTTTCCTCCGACAAAAAGTAAATGCTTGTTATTATTTATTCTTATTCTGAAATGCCTGCAATGTTTCATCGCTTAAAAAATGAGCATCGACGCATGTTAGATTGCTAAAATTATGCTATGGCAAAATAATAGAAAAAAGTTGTTTTCTCGATTGGGGAAATGACGGCGGCCTCAGATAACTGAACTGAAAGTAAAGACCTCCGAGCACACGAATTTTCGTTGCTTACAACTATTTTGCAGAGAAAGACTCCAAATAGTGTTTGTACCTGTGCAAGAAACTGGCTGGAAGAATTTTATAGACCTACAAGATGACTGTGAAGAAAAATAAAAATAAATTTGAGTAAGCACTTCATGTTTGCATTACTTCTTTTTAAATGACTGCAATTATAATTACTTTATATAATTGTTTGTTAACTGCAACTAAAATTAATTATGTAAAGTAGCGTTATAAAAATCTATTGTTTAAGATTTTCTCATGCTTGGCGTTGTATTTATTTCCCAAACGATAAATTTGTACGATTAATAATTTCTCGTAACTGACGATTCTTTAGTTTCACGGTATCAATTAGTTCCTGATTTTCCCGTAAAATCTTACGATACTCTTCACACTGAGTTGTTTCTAGCCGGTGTTCTGGCTCATCTTAGAATGGTATCAAACTCTCTACTGTCGTATTCCATGCCTTTAATATAATTAAGTACAAGTTAATTATCATCAAATTAATAAAAAAATAATTGGACTCTTACTTTGGAGATAGTCCATCATTCAACGTTCATATATTAGGCCCATCCGTTTGAACATTAGTTGTATAGTACGAAAGTGCTCTTGAACCTTTTTAATGGTACTGTTATCGCGATTTTCCGTTGGTTGTGTGACATTAAGAGCAGTGAAAATTTCTTGAAAACGTGAAGTTATATGCACAGTCCTGCGACGAATTTCCAACGGTAAGTGGGAAGCATAAATGCTTATATTGACAAAGAATTTAAACGATTTGATAGGTCAGTTTTTAGTTCCGCAGCAATCTCGCTGCAGTTGCTGTTGCTGTTGGCGATTCCGGGAATCTCGAGCGAAATACCATACCCAAGTACTCTTTACACCCCTTGTATTATGCAAGCCTTCTTCACGTAACTGTAAATCTCGTGGTCGCTATAATTGATAAGGCATTTCATGATCAAGGCGATATGCATATAGAGCATAAATTTCAAATTGGAAGTCATCAATATTGCATGCTCCCTTCTTTATTTCGCAGAAATTAGCATCGCGATCTATCAAAGAATAACCTTCGATAGCTATTACGTAATTGCGGCGTGCTATTTGTAACATTCTTATGATTTTTTCGTGATCTTTCACTATAAAAATGCCACGCCATTCAAAATCATGTTCGCCGTGCCCTATCATTTCTGCTATAGGTCCCAGATTGTAGATTTTGGATTTAATCATTACAGGAATTTCAGGTGACTTTCCAGCTTAACTTTATGGAAATCCCTTACGTCAAAAACAGTTAATGGAACTTTTGGTTTGTTAATTCGAATAAACATTTAACTCAACTTTTTCTCCCACTGACGTTGTAAAGTGTTATTACGGTTGCATATGTTTAACAACACTTTGCAGACCATAATTAAGCATTAAATGAATTTACATGAGAAGCTCCCAAACAGAGTCTCATTAAGCAGTTCGAAAAGGAGCATTATGTGGCCACATGATTTAGAATGTAAAGAGGAGCATATAAGATTAAACAAATTATAATCATAGGTATGACCCCGAAGCCTTGTTTTATTTTTTTTGCAGCATTTCAACAATGATTGTCGATTCAACGACGACAGTGATAGATCAGGTGAAATTGCATATGTATTTATGAAGAAACCTCCGGATTTGAAGCAAATATATCTGTGTGTCATTTACTTAAATTGAATGTTTTGAACGAGACTTATTTCGTTATAAAATTAAAAACATCAACTTTAAGTCTTGAGGATTTATCATTATGATACAGTGCAGCTACTTCGGGCAGCACGGATGAATCAAGACTACTTCATGTTCCTAAAAATCTATACAACCAAACATTATAAGCTCAAAGTGAATTTTGTTACAAGTCCAAAAATCTTTCTATTAACAAAAAATGCTTAAATCGATTTATCGGACGAAAAGAATGAAATTCGTAGGAATTACTGTTTGGGTGCTTTTAAAAAATCGTATCTCAAGGAAAACGCACTTTTAAAATCCTGCCACGCCCACAGTTGTTTTTTTATATTATTTATATTTAATGTAGCAAAAAAAATTTGATTTTCTGACAACATTTTCAAACAAAGTTTAATAAGGCAATAATATGGAATGTAGTTTTTGATAAAACCAATACTTAAAGGTAACTGATTGGCAATCCATAGCAATGAAATAATGAAAAATTTTCAGATACTTGATTTTAGGCGTTGAAGAATTTTCATCTTGCGGGGAAATTTACGATTGGCTACCCTAGTCCACTAACCAATTGTTGAACAAACCTGTTTTCAATGGCGTAACCGAAATATCTTCGTATCATGTACGAAGTCAACTTTCATAATCCTTTCTCGACTGAATGCAGCCTTCCTCTGGGTAATAGGGGGATTATATTTCGTAATCGGCGGTCTTTTAAAGCATGATAGTGATGGCAACGTCTATTAGTTAGGAAAACTTAATAACTCCATTAAACGTTCGGGAAAACTTTTATTTTTGGGTAAGTTTACAAATATTACAATAAATAAGAAAAAGTTACTTCCTTTGTATGGTATGCACATTTGGACATATGCAAAACGTCAAATCGTGAGTTCGCTATGCGCAAAAACAAAGAGAACAGAGAGAACATTTGAATTCGAATACGTGCGCTGCATAAGGAAAATGGTGTATATTTTTCATTTTGATATTTCTTTAAGTCTCCACTTTTACATGAACTTCAAAAATATTTTGGTGATGTTTTAATTATTTGTTCACACATATGAAATCTTGAATTTATTATTCTTGCAGCGCATTAAATATGTAACACAAATTAAAGAAAACGATATTAGGCGCAAAGAGTTAACTAAATAATCTGTTCGTTTCAACACAGCAATGTCCTGGACAGCCACAATCTGTAGGTTTTATTGTAGTACTTGCTTGGCAGGAGCTGATTGTACGGTTAACTTCTTAAGGGTTAAACCTGTTCTCCAATTAATGAAATAATAATTTCAATCATGCATAACTGATACGTGATATAGTTAATCTTTTTAACTTAAAAAGGCATATATTATATGACAGTAATTTGCAACTTACATAATCAAAAACATGTACATACTCTCTGTATTAACATTTTCTTAGCTAGTTTTATAAGAATTATCAAGAAGAGGTACGATTTCAGTTATATAAATTATTAATGCCGAATGAAATGCAGTCTGTCCATTTTCTCCATTTACTAGGCTTTCACGATAGCTCTCGCCACCGCTCATGCTTCATCCTTAACATTTACAATGACTTCACACTACTTAAATGTGGACGTAAGCCACGTGCGTTCCGAGGCATTCTCAAATGCAAGTCAAGCTAAACTCAAGGACGTTTAGATAGTTAGTGCACTTTAGCTGATATGATCTTTTCGGATAATGTCCACATACATACTGGATGTATTGATTTAAGGTTTTCGCATCACGAGAACGAAGAATGTCAAAGTTGAGTATATCATGACAACAAACAATGGGTTAATTATTGGTTGCTCGAGGTCGTGAATTATATGAATATTGCATGGTTTAAGGTGCTAGTACTTTAAGACATTCTTCAATAGTTCACAAGTCCGCTCAGAATTTTGCTTTGAATGTTTTTTTAATGGAGTTTTAAATAAAGACGAGAATACTGAAAAAAAATTGCATTCCAATTTTTTAGATTCTGCATCATCCACGTTAGCTGGATGACATAGCATTAACGTTGGCAAGCCGACAATTCCAAATTTCGCGTTAAAGCTTGAAAATTTTGTAATAAGATAATACACCCAGAATTGGACACAAATTTCTCGCACTAAAAAAATCGAACGCAAATTTGTCACACTTTAACAGAATTGAATGCAAACTTTTAATGGGAACAAGAGATCATGTGAAATATGATCCTCTCTTTGCTCTTGAAAAGCTAAAACATATAGATATTTGTGTTATATCTACCAGGCGCAAACACGCAATTGCTTGTAGTATCGATGGTCGTTTATACTATTGGTGTTCAAATGGCCATCGTTAATTGCTGGTTGTCCCAGAGAAAGACACCTGCTGAGTTCTAGAGACCGTGATCTACTAAAATTTTCTTTGCGGAACGGATGCAATGGGCCGTGTCAACTTTCGGCCCATACAAATCGGCGGGACTATATCAGATAAGTCCGGGTTTACTCCAACAGGGTGCTGAAAGTCTCGTCCCACAACTTGGGAGACTTTACAAGGCTAGTCTGCCAACGGGTTATGGAGGACTGGAACAAGGGAAAACTGGTCTTTATACCGAAAGCTGGGAGCAGAAATGAGCACCTGCCGAAATCATCTAGGCACATCTGTCTGAGTTTCTTTCTGCTTAAAACTACGGACAACTTTATTAGGGTAGCCTACCTTAGAATAAGGCCTCTACACAAGTACCAGTCTGCTTATGAAAGCGGCAAATCTAACAATTCATGCCTGACCAGCGTTATCGGGGGGACGATAGAAGTCAAGCAAGTGGCTCACGCTGTCTTCATCGATATATTGAGGCCCTTTTATAACACGTCATACGCGGCTATAGAAAGAGTCTTGGAAAATAAAAATATTCCAAATCTGATTATCAAATGGATAATCTGGATAATGCTGAACTCCACGCCTGTTACTTCGGAGTTGGCGGGGGCATCCTTGACTTTCAGGACGAATTGAGTGCCCCCAAGGGGGCGTGCTCTTTCCCCTCATTTCGACCGTAGTCATAGATGAACTGCTAGTGAAACTAAACGCCCTGTTATTCAAAACACTAGGTTATGCGGACGACTTGGCAATATTCGTGGTGAGCTGCATGAACAAACACTCGCATGTAGAAAGCCTTGGCATAACCCACAAGTGGTGCCAGGAGAAAGGAATGAAATTAATCCGCTGAAAACGACTCTGGTGCTCTCCTCGAAAAAGAGGAAATTAACATTGGGCACCAATGAAAACACTGAAGAAATCGAGAAAGACGAAAAAAACGCATAAAGCTATCATGATTAAAGAGTTGTGTGGTAATGGCATTATATCAATTGTCGTCGACATTTTAGTCAAAAATGGTTGCGCCGTATGAAACGAGCATGATAAAAAAAGATACTTAGATATTCGAAGTGTCAATAAGACTACAATACCTTGAATTCCTCTTAGTAGTCTCAAGAATATGCTCTTCTCCTTACTTGTGACAATGTATATTTCGCAATCCAGAAGAAGAGCTACCGCTGCAAGTTGTGATGTGTTAAAATGGAGTTAAGTATGATAAGGCCAGAGTATTGTCTGGGGGACGCTTAAGTATCCTCTTGCTTGCAATAAAAACTGCTAGTCTAGTAACTATCACCTTAAGTCATCAACATATTCTCAGTGTCATGTATGGTGAATGGCCCCTCTCCGAAAGAGCTTGTTTTGCACTGCTAAAGACTAAGGCTAATTAAGGTCGACATAATGAATCCTTCTTTTTTTCAGAAAGTTATTTCTCTCTGTGATATTGTTTCTTGCAGCTACACATTTTGTTATTAAAAACTACGTCATATTTTTAACCAAATAAATTCAATCCATCTCTAGAATTTTGTTAGCAATAAATGTAGAGTCTTGATGAACATCCTTAAACTTATCTCTACCTCGAATGCCACTCTTTCTTGGACGAGGAAATTATGTCAAGAAAAACTTCTTCTTTGTGACAACAACGGCTATGGTATATATGCCATTGACTTTTCTGTTGGACATAATGTAACTACCTTCTCGTTAGTGAATCATCTGTGTAAAATAGTACATAAAGTGAAAATCGCGGAGGAACTTTCCTATACTTTTATTGAATTGCATGCCATCAGACATGCCATTAAGGTAACTATTATGAATTGTTGTTTTTTCTGATAGTAAGTCGGGTCTGCTTCTAATAGATAAAAGAGATGCAGATAATCAATATATTTTTGATATACACAGGATGTCATCTGAATCTCAAGTGGATGATTGCTACCTTGTTTGGATACCTGGTCACTGCACCGTTTTCATGTAAAAAGGGCGCAAGTTGATGGTACAATTTCGTCCATCAAGTATACTCCCAATGAAATTCTGTCTGTCTTATCCAAACCGATCGGTGAATACTTAAAATTCGATCAGTTACTTCTGTGTCCTTGTGCAGAAAGCGTTATATTTGCCATAAGCATGCTCTTCAAAAAATTTTTGAATCTTACACCATAGACAACATTTATTTACGTCTGATGCCAATAATTAGCTTTTGTCGTCTAATATTAAATAAGCTCGATGATTTTTAATATCCACAGAGGCTTTCATTCACATTTCGATCACTAAGGTAAGATTTTAACACTAAGGACAGTAGTAACGCTGTTAATTGGCAGCCATTTGAGTGCTTGCCCTTAAATTCTCATTATATGTATTGGCAAAAGAAAGTGATTTTCAATCGATTGGTAGGTCGGACTTACGTCACGCGCCTGCGGGTATCGTATACATCCGTATAGATTTAATAGTTTCTGCACCACAAACGGTGTAGAGTAGGAAAAACTAGCGGAACGTATATTTGACTTTTTGATATAGCGTTTTATCAAAACTATTTTGTGATTTTTGCACATTTGGCACACTGTTGTGTCGAAAGCGTGCTTTACAAATACCGCATCAAGCGAGGGCCACCTGTACCCAATAATTGTTTAATATTTTCTGGCGCTAATGAGGTCTGCATGCAAAGAGGAAGTACTGAAAGAAAGGTAATAGAAAGTCCTGTTTTAATCAATAGCATTAAGTATTGAGGCGAACTCTTTCATTTGTTTTTGAAAACTATGTAATGTGTTCCATTCTCTCCTCGTTTAGGCATTAAATAAATTTTAGCGAAGTTCAAATCGTTTATACCGTGGTCTCCCAAATTAGCAAATTATTCGTCGTTGAATTCAGTTTCCTATGCAGATTAAGGAGAAGCGTACCCTATCTCCGTAAACTTTAGTTCCTGTTTTCAAAGGCGCTAAACGAAACAAAGCTAAGACTAATAGAAAACAAAAGTCAACAATTTGTTCCGTTGAGTTTATTCTAATAAAATAAAAGCCGTCGGAATTGTTTCAGTTTTATTAAACAACATATGAATAACGCAAGACTATACTAAGTTTTATCGAAAATACTCTTGCCGAGGCGAATTTTTTTTTTTGCGAAAGAAATGCTTTAGTTCGTGCCTGCACGTACCAAATGAGCTTGAGTTGCCACTTGTTAAACAAAGGGTTTTATCCGTTGACCACGTAAGAGACAAATATTATGGTTAATCGACCTTGGAACCATTAGAGACATTCGTACGCGGGCATTCTTGGGCAAATCTTCCTGCAAGACAAGTTGCAAATTTAATTAACGGACCATTATGATGTCATTGCACTCTAAAGCATATACATTTTTCAAATCAAAACTCAAATCATACACTTTTACTAGCTGATTCCAATCACAAGACCCAATTAGAGAAGGGAGAAGCATGAAAGCAATACTTTCGAAACTTCGACATCGGCGAAAAGCAGGTTAACGTTAATTTTTATTTTATCAGTACGGAAGGATTTCATTGAGCTTATTTTGAAATCGTCAGCTATATTGAAAAAGTCCCATATAAAATATCGATTGTACGTTTCGTATAGAACCAAAATGCCCGCATAAGACGACTTCTGTACGTTTTTATGGGAGCAGAACCCCCATATAAAACGTCCATTTTACAGGCTTTATATAGATGTTTTTTACACTCTGTATTGACGTTTTCTATGGCGTGCAGTCTCTTGGAAGCATCTTTTATTATCGATTTGTTTTTGGAGCACTTTGTAACTCCTTTGTTTTATCGTGGCCACTTATAAAATATGATTATACGTTTCCTTTAGCCAATGTGACTGACCTTTACTAAACAATTACAATTACACCAGTAAATTTTGCTATGTCTTAATGTACATTTATTATGTGTGTTTACCGATTATTTCTGCCATAATTAACTAGACCAAAAACAACAACAGTTTGTTAAACAAAGGTTAATAATTATTCTTATTGGACTAGAACAAAAAAACTGTTGAACCCATAGGAATTTGTCAGAAAACATTGTCAACAATGTTGTTTAAAGCCTTTTCCGTTCCATTGTGGCGTCGAGTTAAACGTACGCCTACATTTAAGAGGACGAAAAGGTCTGCATCTATTGTTCTAAGAAATGATGGAATGATCCGCTTTGTCAATTAAAAAATGCACAAAAAATTAACTTTCCTCATATTCTTTAACGAGATATGTTCATTTAAGCGGAGTCAATTCTCGCATCAGGAAGTGCTGATTTTCTTCTCGCAAATATATCAAGCAATGGAACAAAATGAAATATGAAATGAATAACGGTAAAAAATGAATCTTAATAAAATTAGTGGGATAATTTTGTGAAAGAATGACTACTTCACTAAAATAAAGTTACATAGTACCTGTGTGTAAACAAAAGCTTTTTAAGTCAAAAATTCAGAAGTACTTTTTGTACCGTTCACCATTTGTGATGAAAGGACATATTACGTTTTGTAACACACGTTAAAAACAACACGATGTTTGTAAATCCTAACTGTTTGTCTGATCAAACGAATAAACAGAAACGGACATCAACAATATGTTTAGGGCAGTTGAATATTGCCACTTAATTAGGATCGTAGGCTGAGTAGTAGTGAGATGGGGGGGCTTTATATTTTGTCTCTCGAATATTTCTCAGATGTTTACACCTAAATGAATAGCACGTGCTTACCCTTGAACGAACACACGGACATACCATAAGTCCTGGGCTTTTCTATACGCTACCCTACCTATTGGTCACTTTCGGCTCATTTATTTATTTTATTTTATTTATTTTTTACCTACTTATACATGAAATTCAACTAAATTAAGCAGTCGTATTCACATACAACTGAAAGTAAATCTTAAAAAAGAAGACTAATAAAAACAAAAACAGAGAAACTAAAAATAATTATTCATGTATAAATAAGTAAAAAGGAAAAAAAAATGCATGTACACAGCTAGCACAGAAGTACATCCGCAACAAGAACAGATCCAGGTTGCAAGTGAACCCCTAAACCATTGCAAACATGCATAAGCTTGGCAACCGACACATTAACAACACCATATAATTTTCGAAAAGAAAAAAGTTTTTACGAACACAAGTTAGTTTAAGTACGACACAGGAAGAGCGAGCTTATTAAGCAAAGTTGCTTTAATAGACTTTAAAGAGTCCGATAATGAGAATAAGTGATAGACGTCATTTAGGTTCTTGCAAACAACTCTGAGCGGGTTAAACAGCTCATAATTGTATTTACATTGACTAAGCTTAATCAAGATAAAGTGCCTAGAGAAACGGTTAGGGACGTTAAAGCTGAACTCACCAAGTAATGCGGGCGAGTCTATAGTACCATTTACTACTTTGATTAAAAAAGGAAACATCAAGAACAAATCTGCGTTTTTCGAGAGACGGTAAGAATAACAGAAGCAACCTATTTTGGTAGGGGGAAGAGAGGCAATCGGATCCCCACCCAAATTCCTAAGGGCAAACAGCAAAAATTGCTTTTGAACAGATTCAATTGAATCTGCATAGCACCTATAGGGAGGATTCCACACAACAGAGGCATACTCTAGTATAGGTCTAATCAAACACATGTGCAGCCTTTTTGTAATGTAAGGATCATCAAGCTCTTTGGACCTAGCTTTGCTTAACGAGAGCTCAATAAGCAAGTTAAAACGTAACCTGTGGTCAAAGAGAACGCCTGTGAACGAATCGAAGTCCTCCAACTTTTGCGAATCTATGAAATACTGAGTAATGAATGACTTCCTTCTTGAGAAAGGAAGCTTCTTACATTTATTTAGGTTTACTGTCATATGATTCAACGAGCACCATGAAACCAAATTATTCAGGTCAATTTGAAGCTGATGTGATTGCAATTCTACGCAAGGGGAAGAACACAGTTTCACATCATCAGCATACATTAAGATCTGGCTGGATTAAATCACTGAAGGCTAATCATTAATGTATGGATTAAATAAAATGGGTCCTAAGTGGCTACCTTGAGGTACGCCTGACGTAACGGAGAATTCATATGAGGTGATGAAGTTAACCAAAACCCTGAATTACCTATTATGCAGATAAGAACTTATCCATTTCACCAAATGGGAAGGGATGCTAGAGGCTTGGAGTTTAAAGATAAGTAATTTATGGTTAACCAAATCAAACGCTTTGCTGAAATCAGTGTATAAGAAATCAGTGCGAGGACCACTAGAAAAGGCCTTCAAAACATGACAAGTAAACTCTAACAGATTGGTGACCGTAGATATTCCTTTTCGAAAGCCATGCTGGTACACATGATGGAGTTCCATCAGGTCCAGGGGAACAACTGTATTTTAGAGAACTCAACCCTTCAAACACGTCATTTTCAGAAATAACCAAAGTGGGTATTGAAACCAAATTAGTTATGGGATATAGATAGTTTGCCGATAAATCGGAATTAGCAGTGGAAAAGTTTTGTCGAAAGTAGTCAGCAAAGAGTTTTGAGGTTTCAATGCCATCCGAGGACTCAGAGCCATTAAAAAAAACATGCGAGGGATTTAGGGAAATTTTTCTCTTGGAGTTAACGAATATTGAAAGTGACATAGCAAGCGGCAGTAATAATGAAGCTAATACTTCCCGTTGAAATTTCAAATGATATAATTATGGTAGAAGAGAATGCTATAAACTCCAACGTTAGCAACGCAAACCAATAGAGTGCGTTTCGAAATGCCAAAAAAAAGGGCTTACTTACTAGTAACTAACAAGAAGAATCTTTGCAAACCAATTCCCTGCGAGGAGCTGAAATTTGTGACAGCGACGTTAATTCAACCGAAATTGGGTCGTTAGCCGAATAAAAAAAAGTAAATGTCATATATATACTGTGAGGACCCAAAGTCGTTCCTCGTTTTGGGCTCACGGATTCTCCGTCTCTGGAGAGTGGAAGAGCTAAGGTAAAATAGGAAATAACATAGGTTAAGAAAAGATTAAGACAAAATAGGAATAGAATAGGAATAGATTAAGACTAAGATAGAATAGGAATAGATTAAGACTAGAAATAGAAGAGGAATAGATTAAGATAGCATAGGAATAGAATAAGGATAGTTTAAGAATAGGTTAAGAATAGAGTAGGGAGAATTAGTTTAGGGAGTCGAGTTTAAGACCTCGAGGAGTCGAGGTTCAGACTCCGAGAGAGTCGAGTCGCGTTCAGGAGTTTACTTTATTCATGTGAAAGAGAAGAGTAGAAATAACGGCCTACAAATAAAAATACTAAAATGAAGAATCAACTTGATGCAAAATATAAATTTCTTGTGTTTCTCTTTCCTGAGCCGCTGAGCTACCTCAACCCCAGGCAAATGGGCCCTCACAATACATATATATAGGTCACTACATGTTTTTATATACATGTTTACGCCTTTCCTTTTCTTCTTCAAATTGTACCTTTTCCTTATTGTAATCGAAAGAAGGAAGTGACATGGGTGAAAGCAATTTGACTAATTTTGCACCGGTTGTGCAACAAACACAACGCATTGCCAATGATTCGACAAATAACAATTATTATCACAACGGACGTTATTTCAAGGGTGGCAGACGGCATCATCATCATCATCAGCAAACGTGAAAGAGAACGTTTCGAACATCATCACATTCCCTCGATAGCCGATAGTCCTGCAACCCATTTGAACGAAAAGGTCAACGAGTTTAGGCGCCCATCGACGATGGTAGTTTACTTTCTCTTCGTATTGCGTACTCTGAAAGCTTATTACATAAATAACTGGCAAATGTGAACCATTCGGGCAGGCACTGCTATTAATGGACAAAGCGTCGTTCAGAGATACACTCGGATAATGGCCATCAACATTCCTTTAGTTTTTTGAGACGCTTCGGCAAAAGGGTTTCTTACGGCTGGTACAAAATTTGTAGATGTTGCTTTTTGTTGTTCTTCACTGCCTTGTTTCTTACGTTGTTGTTGGAAGGAATCCGATTCTGAATTTTCACCCTCTGACTCTTCCTTTTTCCGTTTCACTTCATTACTGTAAGTTTTCCAATTTATAATACAACTGGCAAATTTTTTTTATTTTTTAATTTTCTTGTCATTTTTCTAATATAAATAAGTCAATTTTTGCTTTTTTCACATAATTTTTCACATATTTAATTCAAAAGATTCATATTATTATACCATTAAACTTATCATTTGGTGAATTGAAAAAGCGACTCTGAATTTGGTGCCATGTGGGAGTTTGAATGTATATGTTTTTGGAATTTCGTGCCATGAGAGAGCCTGAATTTGGTGCCATGTGAGTTTGAAGGTATATGTTTTTGGAGTTTCGTGTCATGAGAGAGCCTGAATTTGGTACCATGTGAGTTTGAATATATATGTGAGAATGAGAAAAAGCTAAAAACGCAGTCGTCAAAGCTACTCGTAAAATAATGGCAATAGCAAGAATATTTTATTTGCATTATTCCAAAAATCTTTTCTACATTGCGATGCTTGGTGCATTGGTAGCAGTGGGTCTTCGCATTTATGCTGTGACCGCAACATGTTCGAAGAATTTAATGATTACGAGAAAATTCTTATGCATGCTGGAGAAAGTGGAGTCGTTGCTAAAGGAGTATTGCGATTTTCAACAAAAGAAAATATCGTTAATTTTGTGGATGCATTATATGTACGTGGCCTCCAATGTAATTTAAGTGGGATAACCATTACGGACACTTTGCAAACCTAAGAGAAACGGTTTATAAAAAGTTAGTCCAACGCTTGAATATCAAGGTCCCTACAAACATTTAGTGCTCCGTTTGTGTCAAATTCAAGTGCGCCCAAAGACCATTCAATTCGTATGAAACCATAGCTGAAGATTTCATTCAGATGTTCATATGTTGGTGGTGCAATGAACAAGAGTTCGATCGCTGGCGCCAAATAGCTCTTGATATTTATTGACGGTAAATGAAGATGCGCATTTGTATACTTTTTACGCCATAAGAACCAAATCTCACAGGTATTCAACAAATTTAAATCAACGAAATAGACAAACGCCACTTGAAATGTGGTTGGCAAGAAACCACTGACAGATCATTTAAAGACGTTCAGTCGAAAGCGTATAGATTATACGATAAATCAAAAGGTAGACTTATTATAAGCCGGGATGTTTATTTTGTAGAAATCAATAATATAAAAAATAGCATTTTCATCAACAAATATTACAACGACCTGACATAAAAAATGATATCAATGATATCCTAAGAAAATTGATTTAAATTGATTCATGCCAGCATTAGCGAAAGGCAGCGTAGGATCATCTAATGGAACTGTACTCGAGGAATGAACATAGATGTGCTGTTTTTTTTGAAAAAATCGAAGTAGGTTTGACGTACTTCGGCACCATTTAAAAACTTCATTACAGGATATTCTAAAATATGAAATATATTATTATTGTCATGTACACAATCTTCACTAAAGCAAGCAATATTAAATTATTAACTAAGTTTTTGCGAGGGAAACTTAAATGATTTACGATTATTACTGTATATGAAGTTGTAATTGCTTCATG
>CCAG010001938.1:0-18256 GCA_001077435.1 Glossina morsitans morsitans
CGGTGAGGTGAATGTCAAGCAAGAAGCTCTACCAGCATTTATAAGTACAGCAGAGGCTCTACAAATCAAGGGTCTGACGGATGTAAGTAAATCATCATTATCCTATTGTGTTTAGCGTCATCCATTTATGTTTTGTTAGACGTTTGTTGTGACATTAGTACGCAGCTTTTTGCATTTATAAATGTTTGCATATTTGGTACAAACTGTACCCTGAGAACGTTAAGGGAAATTATGACAATCCCAAAAATATTTTCATAATGACAATAGCATAAAAAACGACTCTGTGTGTTTGGTAAGACTTGCGTGTAAAAAGGGTTGCCGCATTCCCATTCCGTTTTCTTTAAAAAATAAATTAAGGTGAAGCTTGCTTCAATCGCGCTATAAGGAATACCATGTAAATACCATGTTTGTTGCAATTGCGAACTTATTCAATTATTTTATCAGTAAAGAGACATTTGTCTAACTAAATTCACGATATTTGAATATCTGGACATATAAGCTGCAAATCTACTGGCTTGGTCCATCTCTACCCAACAAACCAAAAAAAAAAAAAAAATATAGTGTTGATAATAATATAATAGAGAAAAATTTTATAAATTTCAAAAGAAAAGATATAAATTTTTGAATTTTCACTCTTTTCCCAAAATAATAATAAAAACTATTTTTATTTTCCAGTTTTTCAACTTTTCGCGCTTATTGAAAAATAATAAAAGAAACTTGCTTACACATATGTTTAAGAATCAGCTGTTTCATTTGTATAATTACAGATGTGTTTTATGTCTTCTTCTTTTTCTTCTTTATCTTTTTCTGCTCTGTTGATGCAGAAGTCGCAGAAGTCCTTATATTATTATAAAATTGGCTCTCGTCTGTCTCATCAGCGATTGGAGTGACTGGAACTGAACTTATCTAATTTCAACTTATAAAAGAGAGTTTGGTTTCAACTAAAATGTAAGTGACTTTTTCTTAACAAAAATATAAAAGCAATTATAATAACTTTTGTATTCCAAAACAGGGCCGATTATTGGAAGTCAAATGAGCGTAAATATTGTGATTTTTGTAAATGCTGGATTACTGACAATAAAGCGGTAAATATTTATTACATAAATGATATAATAACACCGAACATATCTAATAATATTTCAATACCCTTAGAGTATTTCATTTCATGAAAATGGAAAACGTCACCGGATGAATGTGACTAAACGCATATCTGACATTAGTCGGAATAGTGAAAAGGCCGAACAAGAACGCCGTAAAATGGACGCAGAGATACGTAGAATGGAAGAAGCTGCGATGCGTTCGTATGCCAAAGATATTCACGCTCATGGTGATTTGACAGCTCATTGCATAAGCACAGTATTGGAGAGTCCATCACCGAACATTGCCAACACTGAGATATTTAATGGTAAACCTAGACAAATTGATCCATTACGTTTGCCCGGAGATGATTTTAATACAAACAACGCGTACCAAGAAGCTTTAAAAAAAATAGATCCATCAACAATTCCGGAGGCTTCTTTATGGGTTGAGGGTAAAAATGATGACAATTGTTCCTATTATTGGAATGTGAAAACGAATGAAAGTGTTTGGCAAGCACCTAAAGAGGGCTTTCTTTCGTGGAAGGAATTTCAACGTATTAATGATCTTGCTGTACAACAACAAGAAATGCAACAGGCTGAAGAAGCGAAACGATTTCGGGAAAATGTTAATGAGGAAGTGGCACGATATAATCGAGAACGTCTTAAATTATATAGGCCCATAGAAACGGCTCAACAAAAAAAAGCGGAAGAAGAGCGTAAACAAAGTTATAAAACGGAGGAAGAATCCAAAGCGCCCGAAATCGGAAGATGGCAAGTGGTGGTAGAGAAGTAAGTAGTAAAAGTGTGCACAACTGCATTCTTCAAACAGGTTGTATTCATCGACATAATATTACAGGCCACTTCCCGTCCCTATTGACCTGGAATTACCTAAGCTCGATAATTACTATGTCGCGCCAGTGATTACCGACCAGCCATCAGAACCGCCCATCAAACGTTTCAAAGAGAAAACTGTACAATCTTTAGATGACGAAATAATAAGCGGAACCTCATCGTCATTTAAGAAAAGAAAATTCGCTCCTAAAGCTTTACGTAAACCTTTAGATGATAATTAGAGGTAAGGGTTGTAAGCGATTGAGTTAGTATTTCAACATATACAGTAGATCAATAAAGTCTACATACAGTACGAAGAATTAGAGTTTCTGTTATTAACAACCGCGTTCATTTGCTAGTTAACGGTACATAGTTTTTATACTTGTTTCGTACATTTAGATCATTTAAAGTAAGGTTCCTTATTTCATTTCCTTTAAAATATCCAAAAATATACACAAGCGCAAAGAAATTTCGCAAGAAATTAGAAAAGTGATTGTAAAGCTAAGCAAGGAGAAAAAATCTTCGCGAGATACAGCAAAAACAATTGGCACTACTGTTCAAAATAAAAAAAAAATTTTCAATAGCGCAAGTGAGACTAAAAAAAGGACCGATCAGACCAACCACACAACCTTATAGAGCGTGAAAATCGAAATATTATCAGAATTACAATTGAACTCAAAACTGATGCTGTTGATATTGCAAAAGACCTAGTAAAATATAAGCAAATTAGTTTTCCGTTCGAAATATTTGGAGGGCCAATGATCTCCATAGCCGCATTGCAAGAAAAAATTCATTTATAAGCTACAAAAGTGGTGTTGTAAATTTTGGGGAAACGAAGTGACGAGTCGAAGTTTTAATATATTCGTATACGATGGTAGACAAAGAGTATGGACGAAACCTAATACTGCGATGCCAATCCAAAATTTATTACCAACTGTGAAGCTCGTTGGAGGCTCTGCCTTGGTTTGCAAGATGGTTCGTAAGATGGTTTTTTTGGGGAAATGAAACATCTAGGAAGACAACCATCCGAAACATACAGTTCTCATTGTAAAGTACCCAGTGCTCAAAATAACTACATTCCGCTTTGCAATCACACCGGATTTGAATGCAATTGAAAACGTATAGGATGAATTAGATAAGCGAGTACGAGAATATAAATTTTCATAAACATAGAAGATCTTAAGAAAAAGAATAAGTAAGAAAGTTACATTCGAGTGGGGCCGAATCTCATGTATCCATCACCATTAAAATCTTTTACGCCCCTTACTTTTGTTTAGTGTCATAAAAAAGTGAACAGGATAATATATTTATGTTTCACCTTTTACTTCACTAAAAGATATTGTCAACAAAAATTATTCTAACACCATCATGACGTCCATCATAATTAATTTAGAATTAATACATTTAGCTTTTCGCAGTCTACCCTCCGAGAACGTTTATTTGATACCCACATCCCTTAAGAAAAAATTAATTCGCCAGGTCGTGACGTCCATCATGTTCATTTTAGAATTAACGCATTTTTAGGCACATAATATATCTTTATTATCTTCATTTGAGGAATGTACAAAATACTTTTAAGCATTGTGTCAGGTTTACCCTATGATTAATAAGTGTAAAGTCTCAAAAAAGTGAAAAAAGTTCATTTCATCACTTGCAACTTTGTGTGGGCACGGACGATTTTTTCCATTTTGGCACATAAATAGTAGAGTGTTTCGCCAAGTAAATGTGGAAAAACCTTGTAACTTTTGTAAGTAATGCGCAAAAGACCAAAATTTTTGGTTTAGAAAAACAGACTTGCGCTCAGTTTACGCTTCACAGCCGGTTTGCGCTCTGACCGATTGGACCATTTTCAATACCAACCTGCGTCCAAAACCTTACAATGCTTATACCAAAGCTGAAGTCGATATCTTCATTTTTACCAGGAGAGTGCCAACAACACAGATGGACAGACATGGCTTAATTAATTCCTACTTTCACGCTGATCACGAATATATATAAAAACAAAATGAGTATACCCCCATCCTTCAGTGATGGGTATAAAAACTGTTTATTTTTAATTCCAGACATATATAAGCAGTACTACATACTAAAGGTGACCCAAAAAAGTATTAGCTTTTAATTTTTTCCACAAATAGCATCTTAAACTATCTAGGACACTTTTTGTTTATAACTTTACCTTAAGTCAAAAAAATTTTGGATTGTTATTTAATATAAGTTTTTGTTTTTTAAGAAATATTTTTTTTGGTCCTCAATCCCTAAATGCCGTTTTTAATAAGAGCGGCCTTGACTGTATGTGGACTTTATTCGGCTACTGTATCTATATCTATTAAGAGCTATGATTTAAGAATATTGATTACATGCTATATTTGCTGGCATGCAAGCCACTTTCAACGATTTCCATCATTAACATAAATAAGGCCAAGTCCCTCGAAATTATTGCACTTAAAATAAATCGGATATGGTACTGGAATTTAAAAACAGCGAATGATTTTGTAAACACTTCAATTCTATTGCGAAAAAGCGATGTGTGGAACACAAGTATTGGTTTAGATGTATTGACTATATAAGAGCTTAATTTTATTTTCACATGTGTCTACCATTCGTACCGCAAATAGATGAAGAACTTAAGTATTCAAAGAAATACTTTATAGGCATTTGTATGTATTAGTGTATCTAGATAAAAGATTTCATGAATGAAAATTTCATATTTCTTTTGTCGTTCGCAACAAGCCGTTGACACATTTGCTGTCGTCAAACATCGTAAGAGCATGCGCAGAAACCTGATGAAACAAGTACACAAAGTAAAATATAACTTTGTTAACAAATATTAAATGAAATACATTTCATTAAGCCATCAAGCAAAATGTAGTGAACCTGAAGCCTAGCAATATTATGACATAGTTCTATCATGAAGGCAGGAAAACATTCCGACCCGAGCAAGATTGAGCCTTGGAATTATTGACAGCCCCTTCCCAAGCGGACACTTCGGAGCCCCATCCATGTGGATGGTGGTGGCAATGCGTAGCGCTTCATTCTTGACGTCTCCATTACTTGGGTTTGTATGCTTTCAAATTCTTGTGACATTAGCTTCATTTCAAGCTCGGTTTTAAATGGTCTAAATAGTTTTTAGCTGGTCGACAACGAAGACGTTCTCCTTTCATTGTAATTAAAGCCTGCAACATGTAAACATAAGCCCAGCGCAATAATTAATTTATCGGGACAATTAACGGATTCTCGACTCCCACATTATCGTAGGCTTGTTCCATACATGTTAAGCCATCTGCAACAACTTCGTATTTAAAGCTGCATACTTCACTAGCCCTACTGCCATTGTGCACTTATTTTTTGTTCTACATTTCACTCTTCAGGTCGTTACTAGTTAGAGGAAGACGTCTCTGCCATTGCAGAATTGCGCGAATTGTCGATTTCTCGCAGAAACTATTTTCAAAAAAAAGCAGATAACGAAAAAGGCCTATACAGCACGTTATATTTTATGAATTGGGCTGAATATTAAATTAAAGAAGCGTGAGAATTTCTAATAGAAACTCGTTTAAAACTCTCTTGTACTACACATGTTTTACGTTTTCTAAAACTTAACAAGCGCATCATTTAATTGTTGAGCATTCAATCAAAAAGAGGCACTAAATGCACTTATTAACTAAAAAGTACTCTGAAGGCCAATTGTTGTTATTTCAGCAGGGAAGGGAAAATTATGTTTAAAACAAAATATTTTCAAGAAGTATTGTTAAGTATTTATTTTAAGTTAAATTCATTGATTTTTTGTACGGCTATTCTCCTTTTATTCAATTTGTTTTATTTTGTTTCAAATCAAAACAAAGTATCAACAACGTTTCGCCTTTCAAGCGAAAAATGAAAAATTTGTGCGCGGTTCACCATCCTTTACCGTACGACTTTGTTGTTTTGTCTCATCCCTTTTCACAAAAAAAAGCTTTCTCGTCTTGCTTATCTGCGTTTACATATATGTGGTTTTAGGTGCCTGCAAATTTGCAAAATTGCATGCCCTATGATGCAAAAAGCTTCATAAGGTCGCCAACCTTTACTTTAACCGGTTTTCTGGCAAATTTTGCAGCAAAAACAAATGGTGTTGCGAGCATAAGAATTACTAAAAATTTTTGTATTTTGATATTTATCGAATATAAAGTAAATCTAAAGTTACTATATTTGATACGTATTCGCATTTAATATCTCGTCATTGTTTGACATCGTTTTAATATTACATTTCTCGTATTATTGATGAAAAAATCAAAAGGTTTTCAGAAAATTTGCACCATAAATATGTTATCTTATTTTCATATACGTTTAAAAAACAACAAGCGAGGTATCGACCAAACGTTTTGCTAATTTAAGTCTAAAGCTTAAACATTGAAAAAATCACAATAAACTGAAATTACCGCTTGTACACTTTTTTCTTCTTCTTGTGAATTTCTTTACTTTAATAGAGGCTTGAGGTTTTTTGACAGAAAATGCCAGGGTTTACAAAACTCTGTCTTGGTTTAACAGAAATGCCTGATGGTTTAACAGAAAACGAATGTCTGAACGCAGATTAGACGATATACACTTTGGTGCCTTAGATAATCTTGCCATAAAGAAAAGAAAAAATCGCTGAAATGATATTCGTAGGCTTTTGTATTCTTATTTCTCTTGTATATAAGTAGTTTTTCTTAATTTTCCGCAACCAATGGTTGAACAAGTCTAATGTTATGAAGTTTAAAGCAACTTACAGGTAACATTTCAATATTATGTCCGAAATAAAGTAGGGCAACACTGCTTTACAACAAATTAAAACTTTTTTTGCAGCTCTCGTTTGGCACCACTGGAAGAATTGTATTACTCGCCTCTAAAAAAGAGCGAAAGAAACATTGGCAGAGAGAGAGAATCGCCGCTTTTTAACAATTGCTAAACATTCCCATCAGCTAGTTGGTTTTTTCTCTTCAGTATTTTTTACTCCCAGTACTCTCAGAAAAGTCAAACGGTCTTATAAGCTTGTACAGCAAAGACAGCAGCAAAGAAATTCAAAGAATTTTAAATAACAAAACAAAACACACATATTCATACACATGTTACATTTATTATAATTGCAGACAATTTCAGTCGAAAAGTGACATTTTTTTTTAGTGTTTTTTGAATTTCGGACGAGAGCGCGCGTTCGGAATAAGCAAAATTCAATCTTTTCAATTTACTAACTCACTAAATCAAAAAAAGTTACTAAGAATTTTGCGTTAAGTATGTATAAATTTCTTATCACAAGAACAATTAACACATAATAAATAAGTTGTTATAAATTCTATGTGACATTTTAATATTTTGTAGTATTTTGTTTACATAAATCTGTAAGCAAATAAACAACATTTGTAAAGGTACATACATACATGTACGTTTATGTGACAAGTAAAAGGAAAATAGTTAAATCGAATGTTTAATAAAAAGAATTTTTGTAAAATCGTGCTCACGAAGAAAATTCGAAAAAAAGTTTTATTTTTAACATTTAAAGAAGTTTCATTCACAATTTATTTTTTATTACAACGTGTTTTTTGATTGAAACTCGAAGTAGCGTCAGTGAACAATGAAGTAGCGAGCTAAAGGGATATAAATATATATTTTTGGCCGGTTTTTTTACTATACTATTTTTTTCTTGAAAAATTCTCTGATTTTATTTAAAATAAAATCAAAAACAGATAAAAGAAAATCGTAAAATCGGTAATAACTTTTGTTTCTTTTAAAAGCGAAATTTTATATTCCTTTTTACCGCGGAAACCGCAAAAAACTTGTAAAATTCGTTCACATTTTTATACATGGAACATGATTTTTTCTTGTACAAAATAAAAAAAAAAGAAACGTATGCACGTACATCCATACGTACAGACAGCAACTTGCACGCCAAGCATGCTCTGATTTGAAAAGTTAGTCACATTGTGTCTATGCTGATATTTTACTATTGTTGTTGCCGTTGGTTGCCATTGCCGAAATCGTTATTATAAAAACATACTTGTGCACTTGCATATGTTACTGGTACCGTTTGGTTGCCGCATAATTTCCGTTTTTCCTGGCTTTCTTCGATTCTTTACTCGCGCGTTATTGTGAGCCATCGTAAGAAATTTAAATTCTGCTTTTTGTTGTAAGGAGGTTTAGTGGTCGTTTAATAGCTAAGTAAACCCAATTATAAAAGAATAGTAGATAGCAGTCTGTGCAGACTGTCTGCAGTGCAGCATACTCAACAGTGTATACATATAAACATATCTTTCTATATACATGTGTACAGTAAATATAATTCTGCTGTGATAGTCTTCACAATTAGATTTATTTAGTTATAAATGCGACTATTACAAAATATATATATACATATATATATATATATATATATGTATATATATGTATATATATATATATATATGCGGTTATTAGTTTTCACTCTTTTGTGCTTCATTTGTAAACTAATAGTTGAGTAATTGTTTTGCTCAATTTAATGCTCTTTTCTTTCCTTTTTTTGTGTTGTATTCATAATTAATTGGTGTTTAGGTTTTTTTTTCATTTGTGATTCTTTTCAAAGAATCAAGAGTATTCCACGTTGTAAATTAAACTTCTCGAAGTTTCGATTACAAAAGATATAAATGGAATTTTGAAAAGCACGGTGCTGGCTTTTATACATAATTTCTAAGGAAGGAAATCGAAAGAAAGGGTAAGTTTTGAATTTAAATTCTTATTCTTTAAAAAATTCGTTTTTATTTAAGTGATATTTAAAGTTATAGACAGGACTCTACTTAGTGTACATCAGAGAGATGCTAAAGGTACTCGAAGTACTTTTGTATTGTTCAGAAATTCATTTGTATAAAGACCCTATAAAATGTGTAGATTACTGGTTAGGATTGCTAGCCGATTTAGTAATCTGTCCGTCCGTCAATCATTTGTGTTTAAAAGTCCTTGCTTTCATTGAACAGTCCATTACACTGTTGAAGCTTCACCTAAGACTTTTTAGTTGTTAGCCAAGTTTAAGAACAGGCAACGTCCATACAAAAGCTTACTTGCAATAGGTAAAAAATTGAAAGAAAGACTAGAAATGTGAATTTTGGAACATAATTAGTTAAGCTGTCGCAGATATTATTGGTATTTGACGAAAGACGTAATAAGAAAACACTTTCAAACAAGAAATGCTTTCTTTGAAAACAGAAAAGAGAATTTCATGGCTTATACGTAATTCAATTATTGATAAGTACGTTTCATATAAATTGTGTGTAAGTAATCTGTGCATTGGTAACGACGATAGATACCTAAGAGAAGTGTTTTAAAGTCCCTTAAGAAAATTGTTCTTTTTGGCTTACGGACGGTTAAACAATTAATACGATTGTGTTTTTCAAAATGTTTGTAGTTGGGGTAGTTGACACTCAAGCTTTTTTAAATGTAAACAAATGCACCAAGTAAAATATGTTCTCGGCCAGCGTAATTAGTGAAATTCATTCACTCACATCTGCCTGCTATACGCTTTCGCGAGTAAGCCGTGCATATGTATTACTTAGGGTCAAGTTCACAAAATCAACAAAACCATCACACGGAGGCACATTTAAGGCAGCGAACAAAATTGGAAATCTTTCCCTTCTTCTTAAATTTATGAGCTCGACTTATAAGAGCTTCTACTTGAAAGTTTTTGGAACTGATCCTATTTTTTTTTAATCACATTCACGTCACAAAAATGCAAAACCGTTATCCACCAATCGCCATCGGACAATGTACGTTCGCTCTGTCTTGGAGTCAAAGATAGCCAATGAAACAGCGACATTAACCGTTTTATCGAGTGAAGTATAACGTTCCCTTGTTTTTCACATGACTGGCACGCTACTGTATTTTCACAGTATCGAGAATGAAGAACACCTTAAACTAAAAGCTCGAACGCTCAACCGTCCATGTCTGACCTGCGGGTCACCGACTTCCCATTTCATAATTGCAAGTGACCTGCTTTAGTTCCAAAAATAAAGTACAATGTATAAAAATAAATTGTAAAACATAAACAAGGAACGAAAGTTTTGAGAATAAAAAAACATGGAAATTAACACTAAGAACAAGGTTTTAGTTTCATTACCATGGAGTTATTACCATAAATGTTTATGTATACATACATAAAAAATGTAAATATGTATAAAGACTTAGAAAAAACAGCAGATAATCATCTTCTCATGGTGCCCAACATCTTGAGCATCACTTCCTACGAAGTTTCCATTTTTAAAAAAAATTTTGCCATTTTGTCCACATTCGGTTCAACTTATAAATGAAAGCAAATATTTTCACAAACGAAAGTTATATTAAGCAAGAACAGGAACAGGTTAACTAACAAGCATTCGGTCCTGCTCACGCAATTCGGTCTTAGATTTCTTTATCATGTACACCACGCGAGTTTTTCATTTCCACAATAGTGCGCATATACTTTTTAAATAGCTCGTCTTCGACGACTCTAACATTAAGCGGCTCTGTGTCGTTATCTAAGTAAAAAGCTGCACGTGCAGATTCTTTAGGTAAACGCTAGCGTTGTTCTCAGCTAAGAATATCTGTGACTCAAATTCATAGAACGCGGCCGATTGAGCCAGAAAAGGCTTCTCAAAACCATTTTCATATACAGGACGCAAATTGATACGCAAAGTCATCAACATTTGGCAAGCATTTTTAATGATCAAATGATTGATAGCTTTGTCGCTGCCTTCACCTACAATCATATCCAATAAAGTCTCATACTCAATTGTAGACATTTTCTACGTCTCTGTTCTGTACATAGTTACGATCCATGTACATTAAAATGTCACCTATCATAACCATTGAAAATTGATGATCGGTCCAAGCCTGGCTGAGTTTCGGTAGGAAATTGTTGTGCAATGGTTAGAAGGATAATTTACGATTATCGATGTTTTTATTATTATTTCCACATAATCCGTACAATTATATGTAAGAGTTTGCCCTTGTAATCCAATTAATAAGTACTTAATTTTTTAATGAAAATTCGCAAAGTCACAACTCACGCAAAAGTTTCTGCTTTACAAAACAAGACTCGACAAAACTGACGCCACAAGTTCAACATCAGGGGAGCCATTGATTTCGAAGAGAACGTTTCTAAATAAAGCTCATTCAGGACAATTTTATAATTATTTTCTTAATAATATTTATGTTATTATTTACTGCAAGACTGGTTTAATACGAGAATGTCGCTGACCCAAACGTCTCTTTCACATTCATCTTTTGGTTGATTTTGGTCCGCGGCCAAAAAAGGATGCCGAGCTACGATGTGGGATATTCCGGGCACAGTACGATTTACATCAAAAAATCTTTACTCAAAAACTTGTAAAATCATATGTTTTTTTAAAGGTGTTACCATATAAAAATTCATAAGTTTTAATATTGTCTTTATTACTAACTAATATTAACGAGTGAAACATTAATTCAAGTTATACCATAGTCGTGGCTTATAGTCAAATAGTATTTACTCTCCATAGAACTGGTACTGACCACTTCAGTTGCGCGTAAGAGGACGTTTAGTGTTACTTTATATTGTGTCGTAAATAAATTTAGGATAAATACTTAACCGTGGCTTACTCGCAAATCGCCGCAGAGTGGAGTTAAAAAAGTATCATAGTGAACACACGCATACTTATGAATAGGATTTCGTCCTATATTCGTTGAGATTTTGCTAAGAAATTTCTCTTTCTGCCGAGATAGCAAGGGAATTCAAATCAAGGACACATGAAATCAAAAGCAAAATAAAAAAACACAGAAAAGAAAACAAATTCACGTTTATTTCTATCTTTTTTGACGTCAAGTGTTTTTGTCTGTTCTTGATGGATTTTTTTCCCCCTACTCTCAAATGCTAACAATTGAAGCGTTTTATAAGGGCTAATGTATATAAATACACTCAGAAGAAAAATAACAGACAAAAAACAACTCGACTAACATAAGACAGCTGCTTAATGAAAGGAGTCAAAGCATTTTGTGATTTTGTTTTGCCAAATTATAAAGAAATCAAGCTTCCATAAGTAAATTCTAATTTTATGATTTTACCGTTTAGTTGTTGTGTTTAAACGCAATCAACGTTATAATAAGATCTAAAAGTATGAAATCATAGATCGCTTGCGTAGGGCGTAGCCAAAAGATGGCTGTAAAAGAAGCAAGTGTCAAAAATTCTATTTACACTGACAGCTAACGGTGACAAAGGCGGTAAACATCTGATAAAGAATTAGATATAATTATTTGTTGTTGTATTTAAAGTTTTTTTACCCATCTCCGAAGGGTGAATCGTTTGCAACGGCCAGAAGGAAGCATTAGAGACTATAAAAAATATATATATTTTTGATTAGCATCAGATTCTAAATCGATTTAAGCATGTCAGTCTGTTCGGCTGATCGTCTGCCCGTCTGTGTGATTTGCGGCTATTTGTTCTTTAAATGTCGTATCAATTTTATCTCCCCCTGGTGATAGTCGACCATGTAGATATATATATATATAGAGAAGTTTGTATTCACTCTATTCGACTTTGTTCGTGGAAGAAAAGTGTACCAAATATGAACCTTCGTGGGCGTCATTCCATTTTATGTAAGGCTTTGGTTTGCTGGCTTAACTTTTATAGTCATTTTATTTTTTAAGGAGTCCCTCACAAGCGCTTATTATCAGTGCAAATGGCGAAAAAGGCTGCGATATGAGCATTGAAGTTATGCCGCTTGAGATAATTACTCCGTCCTAGTTTTCTGGTTGATGCCAACATCGCGCTAAGGAAAGTTTCTAGCAATGATGAACAGTACCACATCTTGTCGATCTCATTGGCAATTTTCACTGTGCCGCTTATTTCTAAAGTAGTCTGATGTCTGCTGACTTGAGTTTTCCACAAGACGGCCACTGTTCGGTCAGATTACAATAATTTTAAACGATTTTAGACTGCGTAACTTTGCCGCAAACATTGAAAAATGTACATAATGCAATTATTAAATGGAAATTAAAAAAAAAAATTGTAAATTCGTTGTTCGATGTAGTTAGTATAGCAAGTACTTATACTCTATAATTATATATCAATTCGGAAGATGATACAGAAATTTATTAAAAAAAAGGTGAAAAGATTTCCAATTCGCTCAATGATATATCCGTTATAAGCGAAAAATGCTTTTTAGGAGGCGGGTGTATGACATACGCAAATAAAGGGGAATAATTAAAAACGTATCAATAATATTTTACTTATGAATGTTTAAGTCTCTCTGTACATAAGTACTTATATATGTATACAAGCATTTATTACACGCAGTAAAAATGTTTTCTATTAAACATTCATTTATGCGTAAATAAGTTGATTGACAAGATAAGAGAAAAAAAAAAGAGCATACTGAAAAAGAAACGTTCTCATGCCTATTCGATGTAAAAACACCAAATGCCGTCAATGGTTTCACTTAAAAATCATAAATGGAATAGTATTAAAAAAAACAGACACTTAAGAATATTGCGCGCTCATCGTTTAGTTCAAGATTATGTGATATTTGTTAGAAAGGATTCTGGGCTTATGAGAATATAAATCCTATGAGTACAATATGCAATACCTGTGGATAATATAATATATATGTAAGCTAAGAGTCATATATAAAACTCTCTTGATTGCTACGCACAAGGCAGGCAAAGGAGGTAACTAGCAATAGCTACAAGGAATTTTAGGTTCTCAATTCTCAATTTTTCCCATCTACGAATGAATCAAAAATGTCGATCCTTTAAGATGAGTTTGTGTGTGTAAAAGTTATAAACTATTTGAAAATATGTATGTGTGTAGCAACTGCCGAAACAACCGTGTAACCTGAAAAAGCCTGGTAGGTACATACATATGTAAGGTGCATAACAATTTGAAAGGCATCATTAGTTCATATGCTTTTGTGGCCTCCACGAGACTCGTTTTCGTTCTTTTTGGCTGATGGAAATGATAAGATGAATTTAATAACTTTTACGATATGGATGCATGTTTAATATCTAAAATGCATTGTGGCGTGCACTGTAAAGAAGATGAATAAAATAGTCATCAAAAAATGAAAAGTAATTTATGCAAATTTTTTGCAACATCTAGAAATATGAAGAGGATAGTCCCTACAGTGTATTTATTTTCTTGAATAACACTGAACTTTTGAACATTGAACAGCTTTAGAGTCAGAGTTAGCTTCATACGTCCGTCTGTCCATCTATCTATTGAACTCGTGAATTCAATTGGGATAAATTAAGAATACATTGCTGACCAGTATTCTAAATTTACGGTACAGTTACCAATGGCCTAAGGTAGAGTTCATATATATTTTCACAATAGTCAGATAATTTCGAAAAAGAGGAGAATCTCGAAGAGGAAAGCCCATAATATCGCAATATCAAAAAAAAAAAAAAAAAAACTATTATAGAAAAATAGTCTTAACCTTAATTAAAAGAGATGTTTATATATCAAAAGCCTAAGAAATGTTGAATTGTCGCAAGATCAAAACTTTTATACTTTCGTTTAATTGGTTTATCTAATTTGGAATCCTTTAACGCTTCAATCTTTATTTGGCTTAATACTTTTTAGATGGTGTAGTCGTAATAAATCGCGAATTTATAATCGCCTTAAAAGTGTTTTACAATACATCGATCAATAATTCCCAGTTCTGACACATAGATGTTGTCCCTAACAAAGAATTCACATTCTTTTTAGAAGGCGTCAATCCTCAAACGATGTCTGTCAAAATCTTGTGTCATTTTGATCATGTTTGATTTGTTTACGAGCTAAGTGGAATTAGTGATGTTGCTTTTGTTATTTTCAAAGCAGTGGAAAAACTCGAATTTCCTCTGTTGAGTAAATATTTTTTTTTTTTTTTTTTGTGGGAAAAAATGCCTTTCAAACTTAGCCTTTGTTTGCGAAGTATTACGGCAACTCTTCTCTCTCGAAGATAACAATTTATCGAAGATCTTCTCGTTCGAAGCAAAAGTGTAGAGCGGATATCGATAATGCTGAACGCAACGGACATTCAAAAGAAGTAGTTGCATTAGTTAACATAAAAAAAAAATCCAAAAATCAATAATCGAAAACTAAATTTGTAAGCTGGTTGTAAGGAAGCTGATGTTCCAGAGATATCAAAAGGCGGTGTATTTACTATTTTAGAAGAAAGTCTGAGCATGAGAAATCCGGTTTCTTGTTGATTGGCTCGCTCGCCCACATTAAAGCAAATACATCGTATGGCAGGTTGATCGCTACTATTTCTTGAATGTTAGTTTCACACATTCTCTAGGACTAGCCTCCCAGCGACTATTGCCTATTTGCAAATCTGAAAAGGGAAAGATATGGATCAAATGATGTCTTGGGTTATGTAAATTTTTGACAATCTTTTCCGAAATCTACAAAGCAAAGCACGACAAATGCATGAGCAGGTCCCTGACAAACAGGAAACTGCAGTTTACAAGTTATTTCAGATATCGACTTAGATGTTAACGTAAATATTACATATGGCGCTGGGATAAAACAGCTCCGAACAGGCAGGAAAATATACGTTTACCTTCGCTATAAGGTATCAAAATATTTAGGAATCGATTTGTTCATGTGAACATGTCCGTCTTACGACATCCGTCCGACATCTGCTCATAGTCTCATAAATTTGTATGAAAAGCTAAAGTTTGGCCCGCAGTACATATTTACAAATGGGATTGAATTCACATTCATTGTCAAACAAAAAGACGGGGAACTCTCTGCTAGAGTATAAATTTTATTTAAAAACATTTAAAAAGATTCAATATGGTCGACTTTTCATATCTTAGCGATTATTATTAATTTGCTTAAAATTGAAATTTTAATCATTTTTCTTCTTCTTTTTATATTTCTACATAAGTTTTATTTAAGCATCTGCTTATTAATCAAAGTCGTAAAATATATTTATAATGACAAAAAATTGATTTTTAAATGTTTTACACAAGTGTTTTTCAATTTATGTGCCCATGTACACACATGCTTATATTCACGTACATGTATGTAGGTTGTGTAAGCATTTTCATATTAATACGTAATTCTCTGAAAGGAAAAATAATAAACTGCACTGACAAAATGGCTTTTTGCAGTAATGTGTGTAAGGTTTTGGTGTACATTGTCGTGTCATATCTGTTATTTACAATTACTAACAAATTATAAAGTTATGCGCCCGCCTCACGCTGCGCAATAACGTATAAAACACTCAGTTACAGCACACGCAGATCACGCAAACAACGGAAGACATAATGTAAACGTGGTTTGTTTATTTAACTATTATAAGATTTATATACACATAACATATATTTTGCTCAAACACATTTTTTTCGCATATGTGTCTAGATGCGAATCTACCTTAAATGGACGTATAAAACTCACTTTAAGCTCTGGCAACAGGTAAAGGACCTCGAATAGCATCTGAATTGTTATCGATTTAAAACTCAAGTCAAGGGAGAGTTTTCAATAAAGCTGGAAGGCTACTGGAAGATGTTAGTGCTTTAAGTCTTAGAATTTATTTCTCCTGCTAGTAGAAATAGTAACAGAGTGCTCTGCAACTTCATTTACTTTAAGCTAATATGTGTTAGATGAAAGAATTAATTCTTGTCAGATTACTCTAAGGGAAAATAGGACTTCCTAGGACTTATTCCCAGGAAGTATTAAAAGATATTTTATCCAAAGGACGGGCCACACATGCCATTCCTCTTTCTGATGGAATTGTATGGATTATTGTTATTCGCAGGATTCCTCAGCCCTTCTGTCGATGCGTTAATAAGAACGACGATGCATATGTGAATTATTAGCGGGAAGAGGAATACAGTGTAATCACCAAAATGCTGGGGGTGTGTGCTCAGTCGGCGAAGATATAACACTTACCTAATGGGTATATATTGACTAAGTTGCAGCCACTCCACAGCTCTTTCTCCCTTTGCACACTTCTTTGCAGCCACCATCGTGTTGCACGCTTTGTCAAAAAGTTCTAAACACTTCTCATTGCGTTTCTATCAAATTTAATGAAGAAATGGTCGACATCACTGGTTTTAGAATCAGAATTTGTATATATGTGCCTGATGTAAAAATATTTTCACATTCAAAATCAATTTCCTTCATGTCTGTCCGTCCAACCATCATATGCTTATTTATATATTTTGTATGTTTTTATGCCCTAAAGCTCTCGTGACACATATTACTAGCTGCTGTATTGTTAGCAACATCACAGAGACATTACAATTCACATGTCATTGTTTTCTGGGCGGTTTGCGTGCCTTAACAACCTTGTTTGATAACAACATTAACATTGAAGTGTTTTATTTTGGCTACTCTTTCAGAATTTCAAAATTTTTCCAAAATCAAAAAACTATAATGAGAACAAACATTGTTTTCTCTTATGAGTAGTGACCGGTCAGAGCGCCAGAATATGACTCAAAGTTTGTGCGGATGTATACAATATCCAAAAGGACTTCAGAAAGAGGTACTTTTTATTATGTCGATCGATTCACAATCACATCTAATTGATCTAAGCTTGTCTGTCTGTCCGTCTTTCCCAGAACGACTTGAAAAAAGCCCAATTTTTTATAGCGATCGATTCAGAGTCGCATCTAATTGATTCAAGCTTGTCTGTCTGTCTGTCCACGTATTGTTGTGTTCAACCAACAGGTTACAAAAACGAGCGGTATTGGAAATCGTTCGGATCGCACCACCTTTTCGACTATTTCTCATATAACGCGCGCTTTTTCAAAAAGTCGTTATGTGAATAGCGAAGTAGTATGAGGTATTTAAGAGGGTTACAACGTTTTTACTTATTTTCATTCCTTTTATTATAATAATTTTAGAAATAAGAAAGTTCACAATTTTCATCTTCATTGCTTGTAGAAATTTTTTAGTTGACATCCATTCCAGGAGGACGCTTAAAATATTTTTCATTACGATTCAACGAACAGCTCCAAAGAAAAATTTCACATGTATTCTCTTTTCGTAATTAAATTCTGATACTATTATATGGTTTTTTCTAATTTTATAACAATTAAAAAAAAAAAAAAAAACGCAGATAAAACTTTATGGCGACTCTTAGTCGCTGCTCGAATTGCATCAGTACATTAAATGGCGACTAAGATTTGCCTGCGGAGAGCAAAATGTTAACTGCTACAACAGTGCCTTTGGATTAATAAGCTTTTCCTTTTTTGTTGTTTTGTTTAATAAGAACTTTTCTTCTTCTTCAAGGACTTGTTCTTAGCTTCGACTTGCGGGACGAAACGAAACTTTTCGCTTTTGATTATAATTCTCTTAATGTTTGTTATTAGAAGTAAAGCGAAGCGAATTTAATTGCTGTTAAGAAGATTTCAGATTTGTAATC
>CCAG010001942.1:0-33931 GCA_001077435.1 Glossina morsitans morsitans
AAGAGAAATTTAAGAGTTAGATATGCGCTATAAAATAGATCGGGAATCGAATAAGGTAAGCTTTAGTGCTGCGAGTTTGGCTGCCTTAGTAAGTCAATAAGACCGTAGGATGATGATCTATAGATATCCCGACTATTCTATATGATTTATAGGTAGCAACAACCTTCAATGAAATAGGAAAAAATTTCTTGATTTTCCTCTCAATTTCATGAAGCACATGACATGAAACTGATTCAAGCTTATCTTCTTTAACCCTAGATTTCTACGAAACTATGATACCATCTCTGCAATTTCCCGTACTATGGGAAACTGGTCTCAATGTTTTATGTTATTAAAGAGTAATGAAGTTTATAATTTGTTCCTAAGGGTACGAAAAGAAAATATCGACTTTTTTAGTTTATGTTAATGGATAAATGGATTTATTGATTAATGCGAGAGATATGTACTTTATACACTTCCTTTGTGCTTATTGAATTTCTATTCTCTTACGATGAAGTTTAGAATATTATTATTTGTATATATCTAGTGTGAAGTTTAAATTTTAACGATTCAGTGCGAGCTGTACTGTGTGCTAGCTGTAGTTACTTCAATACATTAAATTGGCTCTTGAAGGGCTTTGTATTGTTTTCTGAATACATATAAATAAATAAATATGGTCATAGAGATGCTGGTGTCTTGAACCCCGAAACCGATGTCTCAATAGTGAGTTATTATCATATGGGCTACCGTATAGCCTAATAGATAAGATGCACAATTATTACTATTGGGTTCACTTTCCTGTCCCTACACTTAATTAATATTAAGTGTGTTACATTGCCATATTCACAGTGAATGGTCGGCCGATGAAATGTTTGCAAATAATATTCTAAACTTTTATAAATAATATAATAAATTTTCATACGTACAGATGGCATCCCTTGAGTAAGTATATAACTATGTATATACGTATAATTCTGCCTTCAATTGTCGACGAAGAAAAAATTGTTAAATGAAATCCGCAAGTCTATGTTGAAATTTTGGACACTGTCGGATCGATCATTTGATACTCTATCCTAACTCTTCCTCCATTATACCTTTTTCTTTATTACATTTCTTTCTTATTTCTTAAGGATGACTGCCCAGTCGATGACGATATTACTTGCTTTTCCTACGAACTACTACCTACTTTCATTCTTAGTTGAAAAAAAGGAGAATAATATAAAATTCTCTTAATAGTTGGTCTTCGCTTGCTTGCTTTTGGGCTTAAAGTCAAAAAAAAAAAAAAAAAGTGCAAAAGCAAACTTACGCAAACTTTTTTATGCTCTTATCAAAGGTGCAAGCTAAAAAGTTTATTGTTGCCGACTTTTGAGTGCAAAATTATTGTATAATAAAATTTTAATGCGTAAACTTCATAAAAATCGTTTCAGACGATGATACAAAAATTGTTTTCAAAAAACAAAAACAACACAAATAGCGTTAATTTAAAATAACTCTTAAATCTTGACGTCTTTTATACGGTTGTCATGTATTGAACGTACATACGTTAGCCTTTGATTACAACTGTTGTTAATAATGTCAAGCTGACGTCGTAAAAGAATGCAATTAAATCAAGTTTTAATGCTCTTGTAAATAAAAATGACGTATAAACAATACAATGTATAGCTTATTACATAAATTCATTGTTATTTTGTTTTTAATTTTTATATTTAATTTTATATACACATATATTTTTCATGGAACACATTTGGGCATTAGAGACAGCGTGAAGTACCTTTGTACTTAATCCTGTCCGTTTTCCCATTATGTATGTTTTTCCGCCCATAAAAAGTGTTTGTCCAAAAATGGATACAAATATGGACGAAGATCCACAGAAAAGTTGTATGAAAAAAGTAGACATAACGCGCCTCGAAAACTTGAAAAATGCATTTAAAATCGCATAAATAATTTTTAACTTATAGTCTATAAGAAATTTGATAGAAACCATTCCAATCGCTTAAGAGGATGGGTGGCGAAAGTAAATTTTTTATTTGTTTGTATTTGATATGAAGAACCCTCTCGTTCGTCAAGTGGCCCTATGTTAGGTCCCACTGACAGCCCACTGACAGGTTTGTTTATTTATCAGCTCATCGGCTGTCTGTTATCGAAATACTTATGATCGCTTAAACCGTTTAAAAATGAGTAATCGCAGGAACCAAATCGATGGCCTAAGGAAAATTGAAAATCTAGTACAAATATTTCCTATGGCCAGTAAAATCGTCAGCGTAAAGATGATTTTGATCTATCAACTGTAACATGGACATTTAGTAAATACTTTGCAATTCTAAATACATTGGTTTGGGGTAACGGATATCAAAATGCTCTCAAAAACAAACATACTTTCCCGCCTTTTTAAAAACGGATAACACGTAACTGTGGCTGAATCTTCACTATCTACTATTTTCCTTTTGAAAAAAGACGGAAAACAAATTTCACCTTCAATACAGTAGAATGGACGTGGTCAAGCTTTCGTTTTTCCACACGAGCACCGAAGGATCACCCATAGAATACATGTGGAAATTATTACTGTTGTAATTGATGCGATTTACGAGTAATGAAGAAAAAAAAAGCCGAACCTGAAAACTGAGGTTTTCCCAATTTACCTTGTACTGCAAGCGTGCGCTCTAGCCAAGTCAGCCTGTTACCGTTGTCAACCTGCAATGTTTTTGTCAAATTTGAAGCCAATAACCTAATCTTGGCGGCGGGGAAAATACTTGCTATGGACAGATACGCAGACATTGCGCAGACGAACAGACGGATATGCTTAGATCGATCCTGAATTTTACGCAGATCAATAGCATGCCTACTTTATAGGCACTCTGAAAACGCCTCCCGTTTGTCACAAACGTTTTGGTGAAATTAAATAATAAATAAAGTGTAAAGTACTGCATTGCTTGAATACAAGTACAATCGAGGGATATATCTATATTAACGTGCTTGACATCCAAAAATTACTGCTATATACTAACTCTTTCTTACAGCGTAATTCGCAATTCAGTTTACCATTTCTGTCTACACATTCTTCGATGGGAATCGCAACAATGCTTTTGTAGAGATAACAAACTGACATTAAAGTGCTTGCCTCAGTTACATTTTTAAATGGGAAATTGTTTTGCAGTTAAAATGGAAAGAAAATAAAAGGTTGTCGTTCCTCGAAAGAAAACGTACTTGAAGTACGATGTTAGATGATATAGTTTAAGGGGTGGACTTTCACAAAATGAACGTTGAACAATTTTCGTATATCGTTTAATAGCATCCGAATACCGTGCCCAACAGATAGATCTGGCATTTGCAGGATATCGGCAAAGGGCCGAAATATCCATTAATGATCAAAAAGAACGCGTGGTATATACAGAGCTCCAATGTTTTCTAGACGAGTTTTGTAACGTGAGACGGAGCGTCGTTAAGCTGGAAAATGTGCCTTTGTCTTTTTTCCTTGTTAAAGTAAAACCAATAAGGAATTTCCCAATATTCCCAATAAGAGGAGGAGGGAGGAGCGGGGAACAGTCCGAAACGGCCATCTGGTTACATGTGCTTATATCGCGTGACCACGGATCAAATTTGTATAAAAACCTACTTTTTGATTTTAGTATTTTGAGTTAAACGAATTGAAGCGGGTTGTTTGCTAACTGCAAAACTCAACAATAACTCATAGGCACTTAGAGATGGGCCAAACTCATAGAGTGACCTTTAGTTCATCATTACTGAGTGACCTTTAATTCTGTGCGATCGCGTGACTCAGTGGACGGATACCATACCCTTTCCTACTGTCTGCTGCTTGGTAACACTGAAGCCAAATACACTATTGTGACGTTTTGTGTGATTTCCGATGCCGTACATCCACGTAACACTCCTCCTCCATAGTAGTGCCATTGTGCGACCGCTGCATTTGCAATAAAACTAATTTTTCAAAAATGTTTTTAATATTTTTTAAAGTTTACAGCAATTTCTTTAAGCAGGCGACTTGTCAACAACAATATAACCTAAAAATCGTATAGATTACTTAGTAGCCATGTTACGGTCTGATTGAGCACTGTGTTAATACATCTTGTGCTTTCAGTTAATTTTAAAAAAATATTCACAAATTTGCACTTTCAAGTTTAAAAAATTGAATTTGTTTACCTTAATCCTATTAGTTATACAAAAAGCCTGTTAGGGTTTAACAAAGGAGACAACAAATGTCATGTCATTAAGAAAACTAATTGCAAAGCATGTTCAAAGTGCTTGAAACAACACATACTTGTTCTCAATAACACTTAAACATCCGAATGTATGTAAGAATTTATTTATGTATGTGTATTAAATATATATACTACATAGTAGAGGTATGCATGCAAATGTGTAGAATAGAATACTAAGGATCAATGCATGAAAAGGGATGATAACTAACTGAGGACATTAAAGCGCATGCATGAAAGATATCAAAATCATTTTCAAACGTAATGCTAAGGATGAGATATTTCCTCTTATGTTATATTCTTAATGATTGAGGATGAATGAAAAATACAAAAACACAAATATATATATGAAATGCTTGAAATCCGAACCATTATATAACCACTAGAAAGTAATCTTAGCATTTCCCCAAATGCC
The DNA here is from genome assembly GCA_001077435.1 of Glossina morsitans morsitans. Classification (NCBI taxonomy): domain Eukaryota; kingdom Metazoa; phylum Arthropoda; class Insecta; order Diptera; family Glossinidae; genus Glossina; species Glossina morsitans. The sequence goes on from CCAG010001942.1 coordinate 4,609, forward strand.
AATGACAATGGCATAGAATGCTTTTAAGCGCACGTCCTTATGTCCGTTCATCCGTTTTTATCGTACGTTTGTCCTCTTGTCCTTAATTCATGTGCATGTGTGTCGTCCCAAAGAGATAACAATGCAAACTTTACATTTATTTATTACTAAAAACATTAATATAAGCAATTGTGTGTACATGCTGTGATAGCTAAGATGCGAAAGTTTGTATTAGATTTGCATACATTTTTGCTTATTAGTTCTGTCTGTGCATATGTACATGGAATATACACGTTCAGTAGAGAGAAAGAGAGAGAGAGAGAGGGAGAGAAAGAAGGAGAGAGATAAAATTTATTATATTATGTTATTACATCATATTTTTGATGTAAGAGATAAATTTTTATTTTTCTTAAAAATTCATTGTTATAGTAGATGTTATATTTTACACACACGTATTGTGCTGGTTTAGAACAATACATGTATATATTATATCATTGCTCTCGAAATTCTGATGATGAACACAAAGTACACGAAAATCCTGTATAGCATAAAATAGTATAAAAAAAATTTGTATTCCTTTCTCCCGACAACTTTCTTAATCTACGTCTACGTATACATTTGACTGATATGAGTTTGCAGAAAAGCATTTTCTTGTTATGCTAATCTTGGTGTCGTTGCTGATGAATGAGGAGGAATGCGATGAAAGATCTCAATAATACAATTGCCAAAAGGCATTTTAAACTCATAACAAAGCTTCCATGTCAGGAAAGGGAAATACAAGTTAAACACGTTCATTATGTTGATACTAACGCATATCAATAATTTTATGCTGAAGTTTAAGAATCACAATTAAATCTATGCAAAGTAGTCTACAAAATGTCGAGCTTTAATATATTCCTTCCATTCAGTACCGGTGTAACGAATTTCATCATAATATCTCTCTCGTAGCTTGCATACAAGACTGAAAGACGACAGATAGACAGACAAGCTTGACAATAAAAGGTGGATCTATCTGAAGCCCTTTTGTGTTATTTACATAGTAAACATATTCATTGAAACAAAATAAATTAATTACCTTACATCGTATTCCACCTAATTTTAAATGCAAAAGACGGAGAGCAATATAACAGCAATTAAGAGAGCAATTAAATCGTAGCATTTGTATACCTTTACATTCTCTCTGTATTCAACAGCAACGATTGAAGATTTAATCGTGCACCAAGTACATGTGGAAAATAGTCTTCTGGGATAAGCGAATTCTTCGGATGTCGTAATTATCAGTTACACACCTGCAAAAGCCTAAATCAATTTAGAAGGTTAAGCTCCTTATTACTAAGTGTACAGCAAGAAAAGTAAATTGTGGCGAAAGCAACAGGGAGGAACAGACAGAGCTTTTAATTTAGTATTGCCTTCTTTAGCTTAGAAATGGCGATGGCGTTATTGAGCATGACTGGTATGCAATTTGAAGTGGGCGGTTCATTTCAAAGTTGGTACGAAGAAGTTGAAGCAACTTTATAAATCAATAGTTACGGGCTACTCTTGCTGAGATATGCATATTTAACTGATTCAGTAAAAATGACGAATAGCATTCACCAGATAATAATCTTATTACCAACGAGACACTCAACCACGTGCGTCTACTTTCCAAGGTTGGAAGATGTAGAAGCTTAAGACGATTCTCATAAGGTGGAAATGTAACGGCCGTGTTCCATCCCAAGCCACGTAAAGCAAATTTTAAAAAAGCTTTTTGCACCACCCCATAACACTTGTAGTTCGGGGACCACATCGCGATTCAACTCTCAAAAATCGGCCTAAGGAGTGCAGTAAGCAGGCTTTTGCTAATACAAAGATCTTGAAGTTCAAACGACCACCATTCAATAAACCCTAGTATTGCTTTCGCTTTCTTAACGCTAGCATGGACCTGAAAATTAAAGTTCAATTTAGGATCAATGCCCAGACACAATCCAAAATGTAGGTGTCAACAAAATAGTCAACAGCACTGGGCAACGCTCTACAAAACGCGATTTGTTTGCATTTCTTCAAGTTGAGTGCCGTATTGTTATAGTTACACCAGACATAAAACTCCCTTAAGTCGATCCGCATGAATTTAATATATCCCTGTACCACAAGTGGTGCAACGCTTAAAAGTGGAAATGCTTATGTAGACGCATGCATTAAAAACGTTAAGAAAGTGTTATGCTGATGAAGTACCGGCACCGGCAAGTCTTTATAAAGGGTAAATGAATTACTTTTGATAAAACCATTAATCACTCAGCAAATTGTTAACGAAATTGAAATCTTGTGTCCAGTAGTCGTCGATTACACGTTAAAGAGCTTGTAGATGTGTTTTGATTGGAAACAGTCAGTCAATTTTAAAGAAAGATTTGCACCGTTGGGGTCAAGTTTTTGGATAGACGATCTATACGCGGGAAGATGATTTCAAATTCCTAGTTATTGGTGATGCGACGCGCTTTATGTTTACTATCCACAAATAGGTCAAGAATCAAGCGTATATCCCGCCAAAGGTTAGCTGAAAACGATAAAACGAAAATTCGCGGGCAACGGTTTCCAGCAAATATACAACAACAAGCTTTAAGGTATAAACTACACATGAACCTAAGAAAAGCTAAAAGAAAAAGAAATTAGGTTGAATTTAAAATAAAAATTCCCCCTATTTTTTGAACACAATGTTGCACAGACACACATTGTTTCCTTCTGATTCAATTGTTAATGAAGTGAATTGACGTAAATATCATTAAATTAAAATTGAAACTAACTGTAATAACAATACTCCTTGTCTTTCCATTGTTATCCTTCTCGTATGTGACGCTGAATAGCAAAGAGAATTGATTGATTGATTGATCGATTGATAGATATCTTTTTCCCTTTAGCATGGCAGAGTATTATGAACTTTTCATTTACTCTTTGCAAGGTTAGTCTGCTTAATGTAAGTTTGTTGACTTTTAGTAAAACTCATATAAACTCCAGAGCGTGCCGCAATTAAGTTAAATTGTATGAAGTCAGTTGATGTTTTATTGCATTGACGTTGCATACCCTTAGCCATGTTATCCGAACGTAATTATTTAATGTATATTTTTGATGCCATGATGAACAACAAATTTCATATCAAGTGGATTGATTGATTGATGAAATTTGATGCTAAACTTATAGCCAAAGATCTTAATGAAATCAATATTGCCTTTGGCCACTTTTCATATATTGACGTTCTCCTCAATACATGTAATATATGAAGATAAAGCATAATTCTTAGCATAATTTCTTAAACGAGAGAAGAAGGAAAGATAGAAAATGGTAATAACTTCAGAAGCCAAGCCTTCATAGCTGGTATACTCTTTTGTGTAGATAGAACGCGAATAATGGCAAATTCGTTTCCTTGTTATGATCAAAAACTGTTGGTGGCCCTGTCAGCGATGATGTATAGTTTGCAGGCAATCTCGACATTTAGTTTGCTTTTAGCGCTCAAATAAGCGCTAGATCTTTAAGTGCATTCAGCCATTTTTTTAAAGAGTTTCTCCTTGTAAATGCAATGAACTGCAGCGGAGAGTCCTCCTACTTCATTACGAAACGTCGAAAGAGAGTATTCAAAATTAGGAAATAAACTGTAGGGAAATTGTTAGAAAAGAATTTTGAAGATCATACTGTGCTACGAGTATTATCCTATATATGCTACAACGTAAGGCGAATATATGGAAGATGCTGCTATGTTCGAATGTTCATCACTTCGGGAAAGTTAAGTAAATTCCAGTGTATACATTTTTCAGAAGCATCAAATTCTCAAACGGTTTAAGCATACTTATTCGTGCGTCCTTATGTCTATTTGTTTTAAGAAATCTTCGGGTCGTAAGAATTGATATATTCAATTAAAAGTTAAAAAACAAGTGCATATGCTTATGTATTACTCGTAAAATACAACACGCCCTATGATCAAAATTTCCACGTATATATAAAGCATGAAAAAAAGCTGCACGAAGCACCTTTATATATATTCTATACCGTCCCACAGGGATTCATGTAACGACTTTCCAAAATAATGCATTACACGGGAACCGGTTAAAAATGCTACGATTGGAAACATTTTCAATAAAGTTTGGTCTTGGCCCAAAACACGCCAGTCTAGCAAATTTGATGAAAATATTCCAAATATTGCGGCCGGCCTATAGATTGAATGCAAGAAAACAAGACAGACGGACAAGCTTAAAGCGATTGAAAACGTGATTCTGAATCGATAGATATAACAAAAGATGGCTCTGTCTCGAGTTCTTCTAAATATTACATACAATAGCATAAACTTGTCACACACACGGTGGTACAAGACTTACTTTACAAACAGTTACTTTATTTAAAATTTTAAGCCATCGAAAAAAAAGAGGCAAAATTTAAATAATATTCTAGAACTTTTTTAAAACTTCCGTTTCAAATTTTTAAAGATTTCCCAACTATGGCATTGTTCTCAGAGACTCTTTTAGCAAAAAGTATTCCCGGGCTTCATAGAATTGAATCTAACAAAGGACAATTTTTGGTAATATCGGCGCCATAGATTATCTTGTAAAATAAATTGTGTGAGTAAAGGAGAAGACTGTATTCGTTCAAGGACCTTACACAGATATGAGAAAGAAGCGTTTCAAGCTTAAAGTACGAAATATAAAAATATTTAGCATATTTAGTATACTCTCTTCGAGTGCAGTACAACCGGCTAGACGTGGTAAATAAGTCAACGACTTTCCCTCTAAACGAGCAATGAAAGTGCGAATCTCTTACAGTTAAAGTTGTTAACCTCTACGAAAGTGTGAAAGGTTTTCTAATAACTCTTGGAAGTTTTCAAAAAATATATGCTCAACATTCAGACGTACGCAGAACGAGATTGTGAACCATTTAGGAGGGGAAAAAACACTTCTTACAAACAATAAAGCTTGTAAAGTAAAAATACATTTCGAAAAAAAAACTCTATTTACACAGTAAGCTAAAATTTGTTGTCAAAAAACGGTGGCTTCTGAAAAAAATTTGATCGATTTCAAAATAGTTGACTTGATAAAATAAATTATTGCTCTAATAAGGACATACATATATATATATTATATGTGAACATAGTTCATTGAAAAAAAAGAAGAAACTTTTAAGGTAAGACTTGTTCGTGTCTCATCTAACGAAAAAGACTGGAAATGCACTGATCAACAACATAAGATTGTGATTGACTTCTTTAAAATATTTTTGTATATCTAGCGTTATGAAGCTCTTTCACCAAAAACCATCCAAAGCACACTCCGCCGCGGCAGAGATTATAGCTAGACTCTGTAGGAATGTAATAGGCTGTAATTCATTTTGTAGCCGAATTGAAAGCAATGAAAGAATAAATAAATAAATAAATAAATAAATATCCTGAAGACATATATATTTCACTGAAACTTGCTTGAGTAAGGAAAGACAAGAAAGACAAAACGAAAACTTAATTTTCACGGTTCTTTGATCGACAAAAAGAAAATTTAATTCAATTTAGTTGCATGCATTTTTCACTCAAAGGAAACCCTAATGAAAGTATAGCTTGTTTTCATTTAGCGTTTAAGGGGTTATATTGGCTTCAGAAAAAAACATTTGTTTTGTGTGTGTGTGTTTTTTTAAATATAATACAAGTAAAAGCTATAAACGGATATAGGCTTCTAATGACATACGAATCACGAAATTTGTTCCTTCGCGATGAAATCTCAACAAGAAGGTTGACTGAGGAGGAAGAAACTTCTAAGGTAAGATTTGTTCATGTGTCATATAATGAAATAGACTGGAAACATATATTGAAGTGTACAACGTAAGGTTGACTCGCCTTTCTTACCCTTCGAACTACTTTACGTTGCAAAGATTATAGCCAGACTTTGAAGGAGGGAAGCAAATACCACTAAGGGCATTCAAGGGTTTTCCAACATCTCCTCGAACTTTTCTAAAAGAATATTTGCGCTGCTTTTCTATGCACATAGAAGGAAAGTAAGCAGCTTGGAAAACACTTTGAAAAAAAGTCTGCATTCACACAGTAGGCCATAAAATTTTAATAAAAAAAAATCATTACAGCAAGATCTTTATCCGGAAGAAAGAAATGCTTCTATAAAAGAAAAAGCTTCAGGACACTAATCCAATGCAAAGGTAATAGGCAGATGTGTGTGAAGTTTTCTGCTATTCCTCTAACCGGTCAGCGTAAGTGCATTCAAAAGTTTTCCAATCATTCCACGAACTTTTCTCAAGAAATACCTGACCAATATTTTAAGTATACGGATCATAATAGAGAGTATCCAACCTTTATTCTTTTTTAAGGTGGAGGTACAAAGTATTCGCTCACAGGCGAATACAATTTTCTTACTTTTTCTGCGATTGGTTTAATAAATTTCATTTTGTAAGAAGAATCTTATTAGAGGAAAAGGCTCAATATTTATTTTGAAATTAATTGATGAGAGCAAAGTAATTTTTTCCGTCTTGATGGGCACATCATTTTCTGAATCTTATTTTGTTATGCGTTTTCAATTGTACAACAACGTGGTTTCGAGGGATGCCAAAAGACATTGACCTTTCCTTGATGTAGAGCTCTCGGTTTGTTTCTTTAGTTTCTTTTAGCGTTATACATGTTCTAAGAGCAGTTGTTCTTAATAAAGATAAGAGTTAAATACATGCAAAAGTTAAATAAATGAGGAGAGTTTTGCTTGAAACGAATTCCTTCGATTGCATTTTATATTAATCTAGCGAAACTGTCGTTACGTTTGTTGTATTGAATGAAAATGTAAAACAGGTCGTGCTGCGTTCCTTACCTTAAGCTATCAGAATAACGAAGCATATGCCGTAGCTTAGCTCCAGAAAGTTCAAGTTATTTTAATGGGTATTACGTGTAAATATTTCCAAGTGTTGATATGATAGGGATTATGAATGATGATAATTCATCATTAATTGATGCTCAAAGGTATCTTATTTCGACATTATTAGTGCTTGAAATTTTGCGCTTCGCAAAGCAAACAAATTGCTTAAGCGTGCATACAACATCTTGGAAAAAATGAATAAAAAAAAAAAAACAAATCTTGACGATATTTCCCGGAAGAACTCATTCATCATTTGTTATGCTCTCCTTGTTCCTTGTGTTCTCATAAGCATAAGCTGACGTGTTTATTCTACTTTCGAAAACAGCTGTTTGATGCATTTCGTAGATATAAAGATTTTTATAGCGGCATTTTCCTGTAGAAATTTCTAAGCGAATTTATAAGAGAAGGCAAACATTAAAAAAAAAAAAAAAAACCTTAAACTAATGCCTTATTTACTTGCACTGCTACTTGCTCATGTAAATGACTTGTGCTTGCCCTTAGGAGCTCAGCTAAAAGCTATCTCAGGTCAAATTCCTTGTATATCATATTTAGAAAAAAAAAAAAAAAAAAAAATTCATCTTAAATGTATTGGTAATTTAGTCTTCGTATAGTAAAAAAAGAGAAGGCAGAAAAATGACCAATGGATAGAAAGTCTTAATCTATCGAATATTGTGTAGTAGTAAAATAGTACAGAAGAATGAAAAAACCAACAACCAAAACACTTTTAATGCTTGATACGTATTTCAAACTTGTGAACATTGGCATAAAATTCATGGCACGCGAACCTCCCCACAGCAATCATCTGCTCAAATAAACCATTTTAGAATGTCTAGAAAAAAAAAAAAAAAAAAAACAAAAAAAAAACTGTGTACGATTTCTTAATGTGTGCTGGTTTCTGTTGAAGTTGTTGCAAGCAAACACATGCACAGCGTGTACATAATTCTGTAGTTGTTCTTCCTTTTTTTTTTTCTTTCTTTCTAAATGAGTTCAAAGTGGCTGGCTACACAAATAGATTGATTTGCAGAGAGATGTGAAAGGCCAGAAGGTTTTACATTAAACCAACATACATAGATATTATATGGACTCAATACCGGGAAACACCATCATCTCTCATATTCGTATTGTAAGCAATGATTTACAATTGTCTAGAGGCTTAAGGGCAATCGTTTCGGTTTCTTTCTTGTTACACATAGATCACTTGACTTGGTTTCCTAATGCTATGTTTTCTTTTTCTTTTTTCACATCCTCTCTAGAATTAGGATGAAGGAGTTTTGTATAATTTATTCAAAAGCACGGAAATGTCTTTTGTTGTATTTTTTTTTTTATTATTTTATTATGCACTTTGATCACCTATGTACTTGGATAAAAACTAAATCATACCAATCATCCAAGTAATGAAGTTATATTACGTGCGCCGTATCACTTGTAACATTAGAAGTTGTAGACACTCGCATGATGAAGTAAAAACATGCAATCTTCACCTATGACATAACGAGCGGTCAGAGTTCTTACCTTTGGGTCACATTTCTTTAATTCGCACACATAAACTTTGATTTGTGGAATTAATTGAAGACGCTCGTTACCTTCGTTATTTTAGGCTAACAGCATTTTGCGTATGCAGAATGCAGCTCTGTAGAAATTCGGACAACCTCATTTCGCTTGCTGACCTGATACCTGTAATGGCGAACATGTTTCCAATGGTGACCACGAAAACGAAAGGTGAATGCGGCTTTCACGTTTTTATTCTAAATGCAAACACAAGTAAAAGTGGATAAATCTTCAAAGGTTTTTTTTCTGTTTCCGAAAAAAGTCCTGATTTCACGAAAATGGCAAAAAATGTTATATGCAAAGTAATTTTTATCCTTCTTTTTCTTCTGAGAGAATACCGAGCTTATGGATTCAATCTTCGGGCTATGTCCACAAAAGGTGTGATTTGTGTTTATTTGTGTTCATTTTCTCAATCTTTCTGAGAGAACACGAATTTCCGATGGATTTCTGGTGAAAAAGGTCTCTGAAGGCTATTCATAAGAGGCACTGGGTTTTTGTGTTTCGCCGCTAGAATGACACGAGCAACCAGTGTTAAGTGGCAAAAAGCGAAGATATCGCTTACTTGGAAAGACTTCCATTTGCTATCCCAACTTTTGATGCTTACAGAAAAATGCTTGCAAAAAATCTTTCGAAATTTCAAATCGTCAAAATTCGATTTACATCCTTATTGTCTATTTTTGCCTGGTACAGATTGAAGACGAAAATTAATATACTTTTATCGTTTAGTTTAATTATTGCACAAAAATATACACAAAGTTGTTTGTATTAGGCTTTATATGATATCTCCCGCTCTAATCCATTACGCTGAAGTGATATATTTGTTCGAATAATTTACTTTGTAAACAAGAATCCAATGTACGTATGTTATAGATAGTATGTATGTATATACGTATGTAAACATTGTGAATAAATATAGCATTACACATGCATAGGAACATGCTGTTTGTTAAAAAGTGTTTACTTTATACGATTTCTCTATTTCAATACTCACTCACTCACTCACCTAACGTTGCAATAAAATTTCGCATTTGTTGATAATTTATAAAATAAGGGAAATTTTAAAATAAATTTCACATTTTTATTATCTTTTTAAAAATAGAGATAAACAAACGCTTCCTTCAATGTAAAAATATTATATGGAATCTCTGGTCTTTCGATGGCTTTATGGTTATAACTAAGCAAACTATCAAATACTTTTGAGTTAACCACAACTTTATAAAAACCAGTTCTCACCCAATACTCCGACTTGAAAATCAAAAGTTTATTTCTACACAAACGATCTTCGGTCCATTATGCTATTTAAGCATCTAAGCAAAGTTGTTTACTATAGACTTTCATGCAATGATTAATGCGTAGTGATAGGAACAATACGAAAACCATGAAGCAAATAAAATCAGGTTAAAAAAATTATAACCGGCTGTGAGCGAATTCTTTATGCTTCACCCCACTATCTTACTACTAAAAAGGACTAAATATCCACACTCTATAATATTATAAGGGCATGGCTCACTTCCTCAATTTTTGTGGAGAGTAAATTTGGGCAACAAAACAATTTTTATGCGCATTACCGGAGGATGAGAGTTTATTAATTTTGTCGAAGCGTTTGCAGCATCCGAGAGGACGCTTCGGAAGAGACTCCAAAAAGTATTTATACTTCTAATCAGCATCAAATTGTGAATTAAATTAAATATTTCTCTCTGTCCATCTGCCTGGCCGTGTAATGTCTGTTGTTAACATTCTCTTAAGGCTATCAGCTTCAAATTTGGCAAAAATATTGAAAATTTCTCCACTCAGATGCTTGTTAGACATAGGCCAAATCAGTCGAAGGACACACGCCCATAGTGCGACATTAACTGAAAATACACTCTCCCTGTTTTCAAACACAAGAAGGAAGAATTGACACAAACAACGACAGATTAAATTGCAAGAATATTCCCATACATGTTCTGAGGACAATCCAATAACAGCTGCCCAAAAATGTAATGATCCACCCGGTATCACTACGGAGTATCAAAATTTAATGATTTTGTAAAAGAATATGCATCGTTCGGAGAGAACTCGAAATTGTAAAGTTGTCAAAATCAGAACCCATTTAAACATGTGCGTCTGTTCGTTTGATTATTTGTCTCTCTGTCCATCTGTAGAATATTAGTGGGCAATTTTCCCACGATCATAAAAATGAAGATATCAGCTTCAAATTCATCAAATACATTGGAATGTCTTGCTGGAGGGGGTCAGTATTGAAAATGAACCAAATAGGTGAAGGGACACGTTTACAGTAATACGTAGCTCCGTCTTCGTGACACTCATAATTCCGGCAAATTGCCGCTAGTCGTGTTCAAACAGGACAAACTTTGGGTTTACAATATTAGTAAGATCTTGTACAAGTCCGTTATGATTTTACGACAGATTTTCAAGTATTGTAGAAAACTATAACGAAAGAAGAATCGAACGCGCTACAAGCTCGAGGTAATAAAAAAAAGAAAAACTTTCTACCAAAGGCGCTGTGGATATGAGTTTGAAAGTAAATGTCGATTTCTTTGCTGTTTTACTATTAAACTTACTTGTGTTAGTTGGTGACGAGGAAGGACGAAGTACCGTCAATGGAATAAGTCAAGTATATAATGATTTTTCTTTTTTGTTTTCTTATTTTTTCGTTGGTTTCAGTTGGAAAAATGTAAGCAAATGTCAGCACATGACAAGTGTTCGGAACGAAATTCGTAACTTTATATCATAACAATGTGTTTTTTACTTTATTCACTTCAAATTGTACGTGTACATCAAGTAAAGAGTAACTTTGGCAATTCAAACAATCAAACATATGTACTAGCAAGAAAAGTATGTGCTGTGGTGGATATAACAGAAATGGTTTGAGACAGTGATTGGCGTTGTTTTGTAGCCTTTAGAACAAAGATGTGTTAGACACGTGCCAATAGCTTGGTGGATGATGTATTTTCTGCAATCGAAAGTGTCACGGACAATAATGCAAAGTTCCGTTGAACAACTTAAAGGAATATTCGCATATAGTCGCAATAAGAAATATTCAAAATACTTTTGCGGTGACATCGAACAAGAGGAAAGGGAAATGCTTTTTCCTTAATTTAAATGTATTTATACTTCATTTATTTTCCCGATGTTTCGAACTTAAATCAGCAGAGGGAATATTGTTGCAATTTTCTTCTGTTTTTTTTTCTTCATCAGAGTTAGTAGTCTACTGTTTTTGACATTTTCGATAATTGAACTAAAATGTTTGATTATAAGTTTATATTTGTTTATGTGAGATGATAATAAAAATTTAATAGCTCTCTGTGTGTTTATATGATTGTGCATATCCTTTACTTTTCCCACGACACTTCTACTAACTCCCCTGCTCTTAGTCCTTATTAATGGTTATTGTTTTGCAAGTAAAAATTGTGGAAAAACTGTACAATATTTATGGCCAGAATAAAATTCAAATGGTGTCTCTTCCAATTTCATTAGAATTTCATATTAAATATTCAATGAACAAAGTAAACTAAAACAAAGTAGAAAATTTGTTGGGCTGCTTTCAAATATTTCAATATTTCAATATTTACATATTGATTTTATTATTGGGTTTGAATTTCAATCCTCTTTCTTTTACTTATTTAATAATTTTGTGTTTTCTTTGCTGCAACGTGACAAAGTATTTCATAGTTTGGTAACGAGAAAGCGAAGGGTGTACTTATTACACGGTATCAAGGTATTTGTGTGTGTAATACTTGTAAATGCACATCACGGATCATGTAGCAGATATAATGGAGCTGATTAAAAAAATATTACCTTTGATGCGACAGATAGCAGCACTCAGTCCCATACTGGACAGATGACTATAAACTGGACAAATGGAATGAAGATTTAGAAGTGTCTTCTCTTCTTGTACACACTCAAAATAATTTATTCATTTCTGTTCATTCGTCCGCCTACTCTTGAGCTCTGCAAAGCCGGAAAGACTGAAATGGACAATTGGAAACTTGGTAAATATTTTCTTCCAATAGTTGGACAGAACAAATTTAAAAGACGACGTGATTTTGCCCATAAATACAGCTATAGTGGCAAAAAAAAAAATTCAAAATATTTTTTTTTTTTTTTTTTTATTTATTAATTTACACCCTTACAGCAAACTCCGATGCCAAATCTATGTATTAGTTGCATCCCCTGCTGCCAACTGATAGAATCGCATTATGCGTTTTCAAAGTTAAAGTTTAAGCGAATTTAACTTATTTTCACTGCTTAACTTTCTGCCCAACTTTTAATAAAGTTTTCTACCTTTACTTAAATGTGCGATGTGTATAAATCTTAAAGTTACTTGTTTCGTGTTTTATATAAAACGAAATAGATATGTGCACGTGTGTAAGAACTGTGTGTTCACCACTTGTTTTGTTAAAATCTGAAGCGAATCCGCAGAGAAATGTGTTATGCTCTTAAACGAAAGCATTTTGCATGACACGACTTGAGCGGTTGCGGATCATTTTCTATTCTGTAAGTAATTAAGGCTTTGATTGAAAAATTAAGTGATCCAATTTCCACCAAAGCGTGTAAGAATACATATGTTGTCCATCAAATTTTCGAAAGTGATTCCTTTGGAAAAGCAAAAGCAAAAGCAAAAGTACAAATAAATATTCTTAATAAGAACACAGATATGCGGTAGTATGTGAACTCTATATCTGATTTCTGACTGTGCGCTCATGTGGAATGCGATCATGGAAACATTTCATGTGAATGTCAACTCGGTTTTCCTATTTTTTAATTTATTCAGATTATAAAGAGATTATTCCAGCGAGCCACGAACCATCATTAAATACCCTACACCATTTAATACGGTTATTCATATAACAACCTCTACAAATAGAGCGTTATATGAATAGAGCTCGAGGGCCCAATTCCGAATTCATCCTTCGGCGAAAACATATCGATGTACCAAGTTTCGCCAAAATATCCCAGAATTTGGGATATGGGGGTTGAACACAAGAATGCATATCAGTTGCATAGACGGACAAACAAACAAGCAAATACAAGCGGTAGGCCTATGTCAAGTCCTCCTGGATGTTGTATACATGCGCACAAACTTGTACCGCATGTGGTGTAGGGGATGACAAGTTTATGGTAATGAATGATACTACCCTGAAGTAAAGTTCTCGAAGGAGAGGATGAAGGAGGAACGATTCGAGGATGGCCGTGAAGACGTAAGTTGTGACCAATGCTTTGGACAAACCAAATTCGTAATAATCGAGGATAGTGATGCGTGAATTTATCAAAGGCCGCTTAATATATTTTGGAATTAAATGTCTTTGAAAGGAAGGGTGCGAAGTTATATTAAAAATGACTAACAAAGATACTAAGCATTGAGTTTACCGCATGAGTAGCCCAGTGGGTGAGAATCGCGACTGCCGAGTCAGCGTTCTCCGATTCAAATTTGAAGTAAGGTAGAGTTAGCTTTGCGCGTAGTCCTAGTGAGTGCCGTAGTCGTTCAAGATATAACGCTTATCGAGTGGACACACACACTCAATAGGCTGCTGCAACCATTTCTCCTAAGCTTCTTTCCAACAGTCACCGTGCTACGTGAAAGGAGAGTACCTCCCGAGAGAAAAAGTAGTTGTATAGCAAACGTTAATTTAATTTACTTCTTCATTAACCCATACCCATGACCCTTACTAAGATTTTTTAAACACTTGTCTCGGGAATTTAGCAAACAGATACACTGCGAAAAGATTGTACACGATCTTGGTCAGACCTGCACTGGAACAGGTTTCAGTAGTGTGGTCGTCATCCTACTTTTTGCTTGAAGGAATCTGGTTGTACCCCCTTACATTGTCGCCACCATATAAAAATAGATTATTACCTTCGCTTGAGGAATTGAGGCATCAGCTTGCTCGTCGATAAAGTTGATAAACGCTTATCAAACGAAATTTTTAATCCACCTGAAGTTTTATTTAAAAGGTGAAACGACGTTTATTATCTTGCTTCGTCAGAAGACTCTACTCATGTCATAACAAAAAAAAAAAGAACGCTCTATAAGGCAAGTGCCTTCACGCAAAAAGGTTTTAATTTGAATTGGCATGCCTGCGGTATGGTCGAGTCAACTTGTCTTGCATCCCCCTTCTTTTTATTGTTGTTGTTTACTTACTTCGCCTGATATTATTAACTTGTATTTAAGAGTTTTATTGTAGTTGCTAAGCGAAATTGCGATCTGTGTGCGTATTCTTAAGTACTTTTGCATTTTAATTCTTCTGAGGAATAGATACTTTTTAGTTTAACTGTAATTCACTCTTCAGCTGAATTGAAAGCAATGAAAGATTAAATAAATAAATAAATATCATGAAAGGATGTATATTTCACTGAAACTTACGAAACCTAATTGAGGAAAGAAATGTCATTCGAAGAAAAAAAGCAAATAGAACGAAAACCTAATTTTCACGCTTCTTTGGTCGACAAGAAGAAAATTTAATTCAATTTAGTTGTATGCGTTTTTCTCACTCAAAGCAAACCCTAATGAAAGTGTAGCTTGTTTTCCCTTAGCGTTTAAGGGGTTACATTGGCTTAAGAGAAAAGCATTTGTTTTTGTGTTTGTGTGTGTTGTTTTTTTTAAATATAATACAAGTAAAAGCAATAAACAAATATAGGCTGGTGGGCTTGTAATGACATACGAATCACGAAATTTGTTCCTTCGCGATTAAATCTCAACAAGAAGGTTGACTGGGGAGGAAGAAACTTCTAAGGTAAGATTCGTTCATGTCTCATCTAACGAAATAGACTGGAAACATATATTGAAGTATACAACATAAGGTTCACTCATCTTTCTTACTCTTCGAACTACCTTCCATTCCTTCCAAAAATTATAGCCAGACTCTGAAGGAGGGAAGCAAATATCACACTAACAGCATTCAAGAGTTTTCCAATATCTCCTCGAACTTTTTTAAAAAAATATTTGTGCAAAATTCCAAAGTATGTAGAAAGACAGTAAGCAACTTAAGGAATAAAAAATACCACAAAGAAAAAACACTTGTAAAAACATTTTGAAAAGAAAGTGTTTTTATAGAGCAGTCTAGAGTTTGTTGCCCAGTAAAAGAAGTGGCATTTGAGGGATGACGACGAAAATGTTCATTAATTCGAAAACAGTTGCCATAATAAGTACTAAGTACAAGTGTATTTGTGAATAAACAAGTAATAGATAAATGATGGATTGAATAAAATTGAATTTTGGATGAAAGTAAATAAATGGAAAAAAAAAACTTAAAAAAAATGTAATACGATTGGTAATTGTTCCCTTCAAGTTCGGACTAAACAAATGTAGGCAGACTTTATAACGACAATGACAAATGAGTCAGCAAATTTGTTGGATCGCGAGACACTCGCAATGGGATTGTTCATTGAAAGAAAAAAGAAAGTTATTGAGTAAGATTTATCCTTGTCCTATCTAACGAAATCTTTTTCCCCCAATTGAAGTGTAGAACAAAAGATCTTAAGGAGCCACTTCCTTAAAATATTTCTGTGTCTTATGTCAAAGCAAAGCAAATCATAAAAAAATAACGCTCAAGATAAGTTAGTATATCCTCGTGAATTGCAAAGGCAAAAGCTAGATGTGGTAACTAAGTCCACCATTTTTTCTCTAAACAAACGACAAAGTTTTCTTTCATAGAGAGAAATTGAAGAGAAACTGTAAGCAATTTAAAAACACTTGCAAAAAATGCGGCAAAAGGAAAAAACTTTTGTTTTAATATTTACACGGCAGGCTGGGATTCCTTGTAAAGAAAAAGAGTTTCATTCGAAAATACTGCCCCTCCACGTTTCAACAAATACGATGATTATAGTATGGCAAGGTCCGAACGTTAAATACCCTTCATTACGTCGCTTAGTGCAGTGATTCACTCGTTCCGGTAATACGTCAAAAATTAAGCAGTAATTTCATGCAGAGGCATATTTTTCATGAAAGCCTGCATATTGGAGGACGCACAAAATATCATACGACGTGATCCAAGTTTACCAAACTTAATTTTCTTTCCAAAAATGTCATTCTTTTTTAGATTCCGTCATGGGAAAATAGAATTTATACTCTCTGTCCATATAAGGGCTCGCTTGTCATGTTGCCCTTATATATAGGCCAAGGTCTAAAAAATACACCTATGCTCCCTCCTAATGTTAATTTTTTTTTTGCTTAATTGTTGGCATAATTTGCATTATAAACGATTAAAAATTAAACGTTTTCCGGAAGGGCTCCTTACTAGTCATCTTCTAGAAATCGTACATAAAGTGGGGTCCAAGAAATAGAACCATGTTGTTCAAATTTGGTCCACTTATTTTTTGTTTCAAATTGCTATCATGAACAAATTTTCATCGTAAAACATTAATTAACAATTCGAACTTTTTGGCATATGAAGGTTCGCTCAGACTTGCTTCGAATCCGAAACCTCCAAGCCGTCCAAATTCGGTAAAGTTCATTTATATTTATCAATTTGCTATTATGAGCCAATTTTCATCACGAACTGTTATTGAAAATTATACCTTTTTGCCATATTAAGAATTCATTTTTCATAGGAATGGTTCAACACATTGTGTTCTCCCGAATCAAATTTTTCGCATCAATTTAGAATATCCGAATGCTATTATTTGCCGACTTTTGTCGAAAAATTTTAAAAATTGCAATTTTTTTCAAAATAAGGCGTTATATGGGGAGCGATCAGAAAGGTGGACGATACGAACCATTTTCAATAACGTTCGCCGTCGGCTCGAACCGCGTCAGTGTACAAATTTTCATCAAAATATCTTAAAAATTGCGAGCAGTAAGTTGAACAAAAATGTGTGTAGACAGACATCGGACGGATAGACAGACTTATAAAAAGTGGGTCCGTTTTAAGCCCTTGGGGGTGTTACATACGCGAACACAAGCTTAACATACCCTGTACCATAAGTGGTAATATGTCTGCGGTAACAACAGCTGTTAAGTATAAATGAGTTGTGTTTTATGTATGGTTTCTGTACATTTTAATTTGATAACGAATCAATGAAATCATTGACGGGCGTACACGCAATACGAAAATTGCAGCTAAATTATGGTAAATGAAATCGTTTTCTTGCTTGTTAATGTAATTTTTATATTGATATCATTTTCAATTTTTATACTCATCACCGAAGAATGAGGGGTATACTCATTTTGTCAAAACGTTTGCAACGTTCAGAAGGAATCTTTAGAGATCTCAAAAAGTATATATATTCTTGATCAGCATTAAATTCTCAATCAATTTAGGCATGTCCGTTTGTCCACCTGCTTGTATGTCTGTCCGTGTAATGTCTGTTGTAAACATTCTCCTGGTTGCAAAAATGCAGCTATCGACCTCAAATTTGGCAGAAGCATTGGAAGTTCTTGCACGCAGATGGGTATTGAAGATGGGCCAAATACGTCGAAGGAGGCGTTCACAGTACCACGCAAACTGAGAACACCTCTCCATTATAAATGTGGTTTTGGTTCATTACTCATAAACTATAGCACGTAAACGTACAAAAATTTGAACACATGTTCTATTAGCGATGCTGGAGAAGCTGTACAAAAATCGGAAAAATTAATCTCGCCTGTCCAATATAATCAGTGTATCAAAATTTACATTTTTTTCCATACCCTTGCAACACACAGAAACCGGCTACAAAAACCCCATAAAATATAGAAATTCTTAGCCAGTTTCAAATTTGGAATGCACCGAAATACATCCGTATGTTCCTCTGTCCATCTGTCCGTCTACACAACTGTGTAGTATCTGTGGTAAACATTCTCCCGTTAGCGAAAATGAAGATATCGCCTACAAATTTTGCAAACGAATTTGGAACTAACCAAAATATTCCAAAAGACACGCCTACAACGGCCGCACGCTTATGTGACAAAAAGTATTATTTTGAAAATAAAAGAAATCAGCCGCGCCTTCTCCATATTATAGAGTATGAAAAAGATTCGGTCACGATCGAATATAATTTTCTTACTTGTTTTTTGTAGTAAAGAAAAAAAAATTTTGTACTCTTGAATGTGCGGCTGACTGTATGTTGTGAATTTTCCTGGGTGTTTGATTACATTCACTTGGCCGCGTCCGTTAATGTAAACAGAAAATATTTTTCAATTAATTTGGTTTGATTTGTACTGCGCGATGCTAAACAACAACAAATCGTTTTTCGAATCATTTTATGTGCAATTAGTTTTCTTCTTTTTCTTTCTTAATATTCATTTGATGTTTGCACGCGTATTATATTCTAAAATGTTTATGTTCATGTGTGACTGCCTTGTGTGTTTGTGCGCTTTGTGTAGAACGCGTTAATATCATAATTATTGTAAGTTTTACTGCATACGCACACAAAGCAATTACTCGCGTCTTCGTAAACGAGAAATAATATATTTTTCTCATCAAATTTCGTTTTTGCAACAATCATCGAGTGACGAGATGTATTTGTGAATTAATTTTGTCAAAGCGTTTGCAACGCCTAGAAGGTAGTTTCAGAGGCCTTACAAAGTTATGTATTCTTGATCAAATTCTGAATCGATTTAAGCATGTCCGTCTGTCCGTCTGTTAAATACCTGTCGGCCGTCTCCATTCTATATAGTGAGTCAGGGTTGCATTTTGTTTCCAAAGCGTTTATAACGCACAGAAACAGGCCTCAAAAACCCCATAAAGTATGTGAATTCTTGGCCAATTACAAATTTGGAATGTACCTAAACATATCGGTCTTTTCGTCTGTCCACCTGTCCGTCTGTGCAATCATTTAGTATCTTTGGTAAATATTCTCTCGCTGGCGAAAATGAAGATATCGCCTACAAATTTACAAAAGAATGACTATAACGCCCACACGTCCCTGTGATAAGAATTGTTGAACACCTATGCTTTCCGTATTTTTTGCTTGCTACTCATGAATACCATGTAATTTGCCATTTTTATTCTCAAAATAGAAAAAATCAGCCACGCCCACCCACTATTGTAGAGTATGAAGATGAGTAGTTCGTTTCCTTCTTTTTAGGATCGCAGTGATGAGCATAAAAGATTCGGTCATACCCGCGTATAATTTTCTTACTTGTTTTTCTTTGCTTTTAAATTATTGAAAAAGAATTAAAGCGAAAATTTGGAATATAAGATAAGATATTGTATGCTGTTGTCTTAGGGGGACCTCTACCTTTAAAAGATAGCCGGGTTTAGTCATTAATAATTTAAACTCGAATCTCAGAGACAATCGGTCACTTACGGAATAATCGCAATTTTCGAGCATCCCGAATGAGTGAAACAAGGCCCAGTGCTTACTAAGTCACTTTTGGCATTTGAAATGGTTTCATCACTTTTAAAGAATATGATTTAAAACTTTTTTTTTGAAAGAGCAAAACTTTTTCTCTTAGTGGTTTGAAACTAAACTATGTTTGCCATTATTTTGGTACCTTTCGTACTCTCAACATACCGGCTGCGTAATTTTTGAATAAGCATTGCAAAGATAGTTGAAAATGGATACCGCGGCATACCTAGCCTCCCATTAATTTGAACGCCTTGTCTGGCTTGGCTCTAGTCCTTATATAAATTCCGACTTCCTAACCTAACCACTCCTTCATGTTATACTAAGAAGACAGAATTGAACACATTTCCCCGGGATTTTACTTAATTTTCACGCATACCGCAGGCTTTTGACTTGGCATAAACATCATCATCATCATCATCGTGCTCCCACCCATCTATACGATCGCATCCTTCTGCCAATCAATATGTCTTGGAGATATCATGACAAAGTTTTCATTAAAAATTGTCGAAAAGTTTCTAATATATGCGCGTCTAAGCATACATGCGTATACAAAACTTTTTTGGTTTACACTCCTTGACACTTTGCGTGTTTCGTAGCAGTTGTGTGTGTCTTTTATGTTTAATATGAAAAGTTTAGTTTTATGCACAAAAAAACTTTTGATTTTATTCGCAGTAATATTTGTACATAAACAGTAATTTAATAAATATTTGAAATTTTTACTGTCAGACAAAAAGTAACATCCGACTCATAGCAAATATGGTTAGTAAAAAGTGTGATGTGTGAGAGCAGCAGAAAACACACAGGGTGCCAACTAAGATGCTTAGCATCTTCGAACACTTTTCATGTCATGACTACTGTCCAGAAAAATGTCTACTACTACTACTACTACTAAGTGATCTAAGGGTGAAATGATTTCGGGTTTTCTGCACTGGGTTCATATCTCAAAGTTTCATGTATTAATTGAGAAAGTAAATTGCTTTAAATAGGGTAACGTAGTATTCGTATTAAATATTCATTCGTTTTTCGTTTGGCTTTCTTCCAACATCTTCACATCTTTGTTTTGTTGTTCCCTTTTGGTGAGATTTGTTTCCAGGTTGATTTAGTCCGGTTTTCCGCTTGAATGCTTCGTTAGATTTAAGAGTGTATGCAGTAACAACAATTTCAACAAGTTTTGAGGGAAGGTTTTGCCACCGCCACCGGTATGGTGGTATGGTTTTTTAACAAAAACGATAATAAAAAAAGCGTACAAGTGGAAAGAAAAAAAATAAAAATGAAAACAAAACTGCATTCTCGACATTGTTTGCTTTGAAAGATTAAACTAAGAGATGCGGATAATACAAAAGCAGAGATAATACGGATAAAGGTTAGTGCTATCAAGTGCATTTTGTTTGCATGATGGTTTGAACTATTCCGATAAATTTTCCTCTTCCTCTTTCACTAACTTGGAATGATGGTGCAGGGAAAAAGTTTAATGAAAAAGCCTTATAGGCTTTTGCCCGAAGCGCATCATAAATATGGTATCAAGCTATCAAGTGTAAATTTTTGTGATAAAATTCTTTCAATTGTTGACATGGTTTTCTCTTATCTGTTTCACTAAAATTATTAGTAGGTTTTCGAGGTATCGAGATTACTAATTAATTACTTCTTTCTATCGAGAGGAGGAGGAGGAGGTTAACAAATATTAATATATGTGATGTTTTTGGTTACTTATCTGAATAAATGCTCAAAAATTTAGCAAGGGGTCTGGTATTGCCAGGTCAAGGTTAATCGGAATCGACTAACTCTGCAGCAACCTCAGCTAAACTCATACGCTCTGCCCGATGACTGCTTTCCTAAAAGAGAATTCTTTATATTTGTGCGGCACAAAAATGTATTAAGTTTGTGTGGAAGTGTAAAACACCCCGAAGGATTTGGAAATAGCCCGATATATATACCGATCGATTCAGAATAACAATCGATCTAAGTATGCCCGTCAATCTAGAGCTCGCAATTTTTGAGATAATGTGACAAAATTTGCAACAACAAAGTGTTTTTTTGCTCCATATATGTATTAAGGGAAGTGGTGTAGGGATGAGCCGTGACCTACTATGCTCTTGTGTTTTTTGAGTAGAAAATATTTGACCTGCTTGCGATCCACGTATTCAGAGTATTTTCTGAAGTGTGGTTAAACAAGTTATGGGACACAAATATACACAAATTACAGGAAATAGACACGAATACACATATGAGCTTAAATTTAAAAGAATAAAGGGTTTATTTCTTATTATTTTTTTAAATAATTTATACTCTGTTAGTTATTAGAATTTAAAGTTCAAACTTCGAAAATATAAGACCTTACACATCTTTCCTATCAGAATTTCGAAAGTGATTCCTTTTGACAAAATAAAAGTACAAATATTTAGTAGAAAGTGAATTGTTAGTTGACGCAGAATCTCGTCAAAACATTGCATTTCAGTTTGTTTTCTCTTAATTTCTTCAGAAGATAAATTATGTATGACAAGAAAATACGTGACAGTAATCCACGACCCACAATGAAATACCATCACTTTATAGGTATTCCAAATGAGATGTCGGGGTATGGTAAGCGGTTTCAATAGTTACCAAAAGAATTCGTCCTTGGGTCAGAACACGTCGGTGTACCAGTAAAATATCGCATATGATATGTTGAACACAAGAATGTAAGACGGACAGATAGACAGATAAGCTCATATATATTATATCGATATAATAAAAAGCAGATCGCTTTCAAATCCTTCTGGGCGTTGCATACATCCGCAGAAACTTAACGTGCTCTTGTATCAAAAGTGGTGTACAGTATAAAAAAAGTTATTTTATTCAAACTTTGAAGCGTTTAAGGGAACAAAATGTAATATATTTTCTACGAAACTTAATTTAAAATTAAAATTTTTAAAAATTCACCCATAACGGCGTTGTTTTCAGACACTGTTCTAGGAAAAAGAATCCGCCAGCCATGGGGTTTGTCTAAATTGTGACCAAAGGAAAAAATCCTATTCTTTCAAGGACTTGCCTTAAACTTACCTCACCTAAAAGAGGCGTGCCAAGTTTCATTAAGATTGACGTACTCGTTTTCTAGATATCATGTCCACCGACTTCTAAAATAAAATTTTGAGAGAGAAGTGCGAAGTATGCAATAGAAAAATATTCGAGGGGGTGCCAGACGTAAGTGAAGGTCAGCTTTTTCGCCTTTGCATTTTTCATAGGTAATTACCGCCAGGCACATTTATTATACTCTCCTCGAATGCGACGTTAACGGCTAGATATGGTAAATAATTCAGTCACTTTTCCTCCAAACGAACAATGAAAGTATCAGTAACCAGCATTCAAGACTTTTCCAATAACTACGAATTTTTCAAAAAATATTTGCTTAAAATTCTGATGCGGGGGGAAAGCAAAAAGAAATTGTAAACAATTTAGGCGAAAAACAAACACTTGTTACCAGAAACAAAACTGACAAAGTAAAAATACTTTGAAAACACTTTTACACAGTAGGATGGAATTTTTTGTCAAAAGAGGGAGACAGACGACTGCAAACATTTTCATTAATTTGAAAATAGTTGACATGATAAAGTAAATTGTTGCCATCAAAAACATACATATGCCCATCTAAATATCCAGGATATTATCTGGAGAAGAGTTTTGGCGAAAAAAAAAAGAAATTATAGAAAACAAATATATATACAAAGGATGTAAATATAGAGGAATAAAGATTATGGGTATTACTGTTTATTTATTGCCTTCAATAATATAAACTTCATTTTTAAATTTTAGACGCCCCGTGCGGATTTTTTGTGATTGTAAACTGCCAACACTGAACTCGTACTGCATTCTTAATCTGGACCTTTATCATCACATACACATCAAACAATATCAAAATCGGAGGTAAATACTATTTTTCATATTTCTTACCGTAATATTAAAAAAAAAGATATATGTACGCATGCATGACACTTGCCCTGAAGTGAACTTACCTTTGAATTGTGTATAGACCTTTGAAAATCGACAAGCTATCAATAGGCCGGTAATCTTCCCTTCAGAAAGCTGCCCGAGGCGCTTTATGTCAATTTCATTAGAAGATCGTAGGTTCGGAAAAGGCACTTACGCCATCAATAAAAACATATTCGACTAATGTAATCCAAATCGCCGCCATTGTATCGGCGTCATGTCATCACTTTTCGCGTAGTATATATTTTATGCAGTGTGCAGTAAGCATGCCGACAGTTGATCGTTTCAACTGCTCCTTGTTAGTATTGTAGGTGTGATTACTGATCAGGTCACCCACCACCATTAATCCTCCTACTAACCTTGTGGAAAGCAAGATTTTTTTGTTCAGGCTTCAGTTTGTTGTTTCGGCAAACGTGGATTCATTTTTAAAGCTATATAGTGTGGCTTCAGTTTACCTGCATATGTGATATAGATTTTAAGTTGCACCCGAAGAGATAGTTCCATCACAAAAGCAGTTGGTTAATAGTTGTCGATAGCGACTTGGATAGGTGCCCACTATCGATTCGCTTTAACGGGCGATGAGTTTACAGGTGTCGACGAAAGTCTCCATGTATTGTATTAGTCGTGAAAAATCTTTGGATGGTGTGTTGTGTTGCTGTGGTTGCATTACTGTACCTTCCAGAATTTTTGCAAAGATAATGTAAACACAAAATGTGACACAAAAGCAGGCCATATATTTTTCAATTTCGAAGAGTATAAGGGCAAAGAAAAATGTTCTATATGAACCTTGGGCCAGTTCATAACTGTACTTTTCTGAAATTGTATGCACTGTTACTCGATACGTCTCTGTCCCAAAATCTGTCTTCGATTCGGTCTTTACTGTTCGAGATACTTTGAGACTGAGTGAGTCATGTCGTGGCGTGGTAATGGAGAAGGGATTCATTTTGATATCACTATTAACTTCAAATTCACAAATATTTAGCAAAAAGGGCCATAGGAAATAATCAAAAAATTGAAGCGTACAGATTCAAATGTCACGCCATGGTCTGATTAAGTTTTGTCTCGAAACGCTTAGCTTTCTTTTCTACTAAAAGTATATGGAAAATTTATTAAACGCCTTTTATTCAAATTTTGTATAGCTTTCGCATAAAATTGTTTTTCTGAAAAGAAATAAGGAATTGAAGGCCAAAAGTCCGCAATAGCCGGAAATCATTTCCAGGATTTATGTAAAAGAAGAAGAAGAAGAATGTGCTAGATGATGATGATGATTCAATGGTAGATTTAGAATCGCAGCGCTATTTGCGCCTGCAAAGCGGAGGCATGCATTTGTAAAGCTTGATGTGCACACTGTTACTACCACTGCTCGTTGATTAATTCGGCGCTATGTGCCTTTAAATGAGATAAAAACAAATAAAAAACTTGTGCAAATGTTGATTTACTAATTGGCACAGTGCAGGCTACATAAAAAAAAAATTCTGTCTAATCTGAGGCTCGCATGCTTACAAAACACGTGGCATTTTTATTTCAATGTGCACTTTAACCTTCGTCTCGGGATCAAGCTTTAGAATAGAAAAAGATCTCATGATTTAACGCCGGATTGCAATAATTTTTTATCAAATTTTCGATTTAATTTAAATTTTTTATTTGGAAATGTTTATCTGCAGCTATTGAACGTAATTATATCGCCATAATTCAATTTTCTTTACATCGTCTGACATGTGCAAAAATGTACTGTACGTTGTTGCGTGTGTGTTCACAATTGTTTTTCTTTGAAAACTCGTGTCTATGATTTCTTTTGCAATAATTACGTGAAAACGAAAAGAAAAAAAGTTGAGAATCTTAGACGACGACGGCGACGACGACGACAACAACTATTGCATATATAGAAGCAAAACCAATAACAACATAGATAAACAAACGGTAAAATAAAAAATTACACAATGTCTGCATAAAATTGGCTAAAAAAAAGATATGCAATGCATAGACGAATTTTTGACACCTTTTTTTCATGATAATTTCTAGTTTCTAGTTTCTGTCTGGTTCGCCCTACCACGCTTATATAAGCACATGTCAGCCTAATGTTGTGAACTCTTTTTGTTTTGTTTCTTGTTTGTTTGTTTTGTTTATTTCAAATTAAATTATTTCGTACGTTTAAGAGATAGTGTGTGCGTGCGTGTGTGCTTTTGTATGCCCTTTCTTCTCTCATACATATGTAAAGATTTGGATATTCGCTGATAGCGCAGACAAAACGAATCGTACATGCATGTAAAGCTGCCGTCGAATTAGCCGACGGTCTGGTTGGCTATAGTGGGAACAATATTTATCCTATACTTATGATATTTATGTTTAATGCTAGCGAATATTGTAATAACACAAAATTGTGTAAATAAACAAACAAAAGATTTAAACAAATTCTTCTTGCATCAGTACGTACACGTAGGTAGGTAGGTTTCTGTATCTGAATATCTTGTAAATGTTTTAAGGTGAGAACTGATATTATGCAAATAAACAATAGAATTAAACAGATTTTTAGATCGTAAATTACAGAAGAACACGGAAAAAGAATATAGTATGACATAACCCATCATTAAAAACCCTACACAACGTCACTTGACATAATTGTTCATATAACGGTTTTTTCAAATAAGAAGTTGTGTGGGAAGTGATTGAAAAGCTGGTCCAATTCAAGCCATTTTCAATGTCTTGAATGAAAAAGTGCCAGTGGACCAGATTTCATCAAAATATCTCAAAAATTGCGACCCTGTACGTTGAACACACGAAAAGAAGACTGACGGATATAGTAAAAGGTAGGTGGGTCCATCTCAAGTCCCTCTGGATATTGCATACATTTGCCGGAGCTAATCGGAATCACTTAGATTCCTCAATAAGCAATTTCCAAACGAAGCCAATATTATTGACCTTAAGACAGAGAGACAGACAGAGAGAGAGAGAGAGAGAGAGCTGTCAGCTTGTATGGGGTGGTTGATTGTTCTGCGCTCCATGTTCAATGGATTCAACGATATTCTTATTTTTAATTTCATAATCCTTTCTTCTTAATTTTGTTGTTTGCCTAGGCATAAAAAATTTGTATAAATCAAAGAGTGAGTGCAGGGCAATGCAGGGCAAATTTTGTTATAAAAATAATAAATTTACGGTACCTCAGCATAAAAATTTGAAACGTTGCCATTATATTCATTCACTAATTTGGATGCAATTAATGTGGTTTTGTTCGAATGCAACATAGACTTAAAATTTTGTTGCTATTGCGATGTATATATATATATATATATATGTATACCATAAATTGTTAAATCTATGCGATTTGTGCATACGTAGGCAAGTGCGCGCACATAATAGTATGCTGGTAAGTTAGAAATTGTCGTTGGGCCAACAAGCGATTCTTTTTTTTGTTCCTTAGTTTGCGTCATGCAAATGATTTTGATTTAATGTAAGCGACGAGACATTATTTGGCAACGTTCATAAGAATTTGCCACATCAACAGAATTCAATTTGATGTCAAATCGAGTGTTTTTCGCAAACAGGAAACCGTTGTTCAATATCTATCGTCGGGAGACAGGGGTTTGGTTTCAAATATTTGCATAAGTATGTAATTCTAAGCATATATGTGTATATATACACTATATATGTAATCTCTGCTGTCAATTAAACATTACACGTTACGTTTTTGTGCGAGTGTAATTAAGAGGGGTGTCTACCCAAAAGTAGGTAAACCTATTACGAAGTAAACCTTTAGCGCAAGCTAGCTCTTCTTCCCCCTTGGCCATGACAAGAAACTTGCTTGCGCGCTATATATACATTTATATATATATATATGTATAATGTTTATAGTATATATACCTCTGTATTTTTATAATATTTGTCGTGGCCTAACCTAGACATAGTTATCCTACAAAGCGATCGGCTCGCTATCTACTTAATCTGCAGTTATTTAAGTAAAAAAAGTATTTACCCCTTATTGTGTTTGCTTAGTATTCATGTCCTTCCAATTGGAATTACAGTAAAATGATTACGCATTGTAACGCGAGTGTATTTAAAACGATTTATTCTAAATTTAGAATTTAATTAAAACTGAGCAAAAAAAAAGTCATTCAAACGGAAATTTTTTATCTTCCGTGTTGACACGCAAACGCTTATATCTTGATTGTCAGACATTATTTGGATACATCATAGATTTCCTGTTTGATGTGTGTGTGTGTGTGTGTGTGTGTATGTTAATCCGGTTATGTACCTTTATCCGCACGCTTGATTTCTTATGCATTTTAAATATGTACGAGATTTTGTTTTAGAAAGAAACTTGAATTCAATTTAAGCCGAATTTTGATTTTCTTTCCTCAGGCAGTGTGGTTTGCGGTATACAAAAAACATAAGATATGTATGAACTGTTTATTAAGCAAGCATACCCTTGTTAAAGTGCGTTCATTTTTTTTTTTTTTTTAAGATTTGCGTATTTCGTTAGATTTTTTAAATATGCCGCGACATTTGCGTTAATGTTCACGAGTGTGTTGCAGTGGTTGCATTCAAGTGCATAAAGTGAATGCATCAATTGATGCTTAGGACCTGAAGAATTTCCACAATTATTTGTGTGGAATGTTTTGCGGCTTAATTTAAACGTTCAAATTCCCAAGAACTGGAACTGGGTCCTTTCACACGCCCTTTCGTCGCTTTCTTCGAAACGTAAGCTCTGAGCAATGACTTGCACTGTCAGTAAATCTTATACGAATGAATTCGTTCTTAGAATGCCCACAAATGTCTAATGAACGGCTTTCCTTTGAAGAAATTAAGATAACACAATGTTCAGTAAACGAGGCTCTCAGTAAGGAAATCTGCTTGAAATTATTCTTATTTAGATTTGCTTGACCACCGAATTAGTTTTCATTATTTTTTTGTCGCGCTTCATAATAACTAATACTCTTTACTAAGGGTTTTTTTTGGCAAAGCGTTAGACTCGTTCGTCATCTACAGACGCGTCCGTCTGGGCGGGCAATGTTCTCTTCTGAACACCGCACAGCGGTTTCCTTCGACAGTGCATTTCATCCGAACTAACTAGAAATCGGAAATCATGCGAATCGGATTTTTTTCCTGTTCGTCAGGACCTTCATAATGTAAATACCTTTCCAAATGAGGCAGTCGTGCAGTAGTTGGCCTGACTAGCATTTGCTATGTCTTGTCGCCGGAAATCGTATTCAATTCTGCTTTTTATTCCCCTGTGATGTGATGTGGACGCTTGCGAGAGTGCATACAGCTGGGCGCGATACCAGACCTATTAGCAAATATGTACGTACAGAGCAACTAAATTAACGCAGCCAACGACACTATTCGTTTCATGTTCTCAAGTCGAATTATGATGGTAAGAGCATGTGTAATGTGTTTCTTTTTTTTTTTTTGCCTTCTTCTCCCTCGATCAATAAATAATAGATAATTAAATTGTGTCCACCTACCGTCGGCATAGTATATAAAACAAGTAGAATTGGTCGGCGGTTGTTCGGCAAACAAAGTGCGTGTTCTTAATAACCACTTGCTTTACACATGCACACATGTGCATCCGTTTCGTTTCCAATCCTGTGTGGGGAAACAGGACAACAACCACTTCGTATGCATATGAATATATGAATACCATTTGGGCCATTATTAAGTTCACTGCACATATTATAATTGAATTTTTCAGGCAGTAATGGTAAATTGCATTT
>CCAG010001944.1:0-32570 GCA_001077435.1 Glossina morsitans morsitans
GGCATGTTCGCCAAGGCTTTTGTCGTATGATTGATATTTGTTTTAAACTTTAACTTACAAGAAAATTAATATTTTCATGTGTGTTGCCCGATAGTAATCTTAGACAAAGTTTGCGACGAATGCGAAAAAGCAACAAAAACAAATGTTATTGCAAAAGAAAAGAAAAAATTAATACTCTTCAGTTCATAAGAATGAATTGTTAAAGACTTTTTTCTTTCGCTTTTTGAAAGGCTTTTGGAAATTTGTCTTCTGTTCATATCTACATATGTTTTAATGTCTACCATGCATTCATACCTATATGTATATATATAATGTTTGGTGTTCGTTTGCACACGCAACCTTTAAATTCACAGTTGTATGCACATTTTCATTTTTTCGTTATGCTTACGTTTCTATTTACTCTCCTACCGGGAGAGTTATAAACATATGCAAGTTTTTTCTTTTTAACTATAATTTCGTTGGTGGTGGTCGCCATAGACGGAGTAAAGTTTCCTCGTTTGTTTTCTCTGCTTACATATAATAAAACTCGTTTTTCATTCATATCGCAAAAAATTCTCCCCGTTTTCTATGTTTTCTATTATACGCACACAAACGCATATGACAGCTACCTTTGAAATGCGCATGTCCACTACCTTTTACCGTTTATCTTGGCTTTATTTGACAATTTTTTGCATGCCTTGTCTGCTGCTGGTGCTCCACCATTTTGTGTTAACTGTCAACGCAAAGTAATCATTTTTCATTTTCCTTGTCTGGATTTTCTTTTCGTTTTTTGCTTTTGTTTTCTAGATTGTTTTAAACTCAATGCATCGCTATCAACCTCGCATACACTTGGTAAGACTTAGTCATGGTCAGAGTATACCCGCCAACCCGAAAGAATTGCAAGAATTGGATCACAAAACGTATGTGTTTTCCGAAACAGTATTTACCGCAGTGACCGCTTATCAAAATCAGCTGATAACTAAACTGAAAATCGATTCAAACCCATTTGCCAAAGGTTTCCGCGATTCGTCACGTTTAACCGATTTCGATCGTGATCCTATGGAAGCTTTATTGCTGGAGCAACAGTTGCGTTCACCACTGCGTTTATTTCCCGATCCATTAATGCAACAATTTGCCGCTCAACAGGCAAGCGATCCTACCTCGATGGCACTATTTGAAAAGGCGCGACAACATTTGCAAATGTTTGGCGGAAATTCACCGTACGCTCAACTTATGATACCACAAATGTATGCCCAGCAACCGCCACCACCTACCGGTCTCGGAGCCTTTCATATGGCATTTCAACAGCAATGGCCTCAGCTAACAGCCGGGTTTTTGGCAAGCGCTAATCAGCAAGCGGCTGCTGCTCAAGCAGCTGCGTTAGCTCAGGCCCAAGCAGCCCAAGCCAATCGTACACCACCACCACCTCCTACCGCCTCAACGCCATCGTCCACTTCTTCCGGTTCACCGTCACCTGATATGAGATCACGTCAATATCAACGTTTTAGTCCCTATCAAGTTACTACACAGCAACAACAACAACAACAACAAGCACAACCAACATCACACAGCACGCAACAGCAACAACAACGACAACAACAAATATCTCCTGCACCCAGAAGTCCAAGCAATAATTAAAAAAATGTTACTTAAAAGTCTAAGGAATCCTCACATTTAAACCCCAACAACCTTACTCATGTCTCGGGGCCACACCTTGCCAAAACCAGTATTAGAAAAATTATAAGTATTTTACACAACAGCAACAAAAAATAAAAAAAATAAAAATAAAATAAAAAACTAAATTAACTTAAATTACAAAACTATACGTTAGAGATTTCATTGTGTTAAGTGTTTTTGTAAAAATTGTCTATGAAGCGAAAAAAATGTTATTGGTTTGAAAATCGCATGCGATTTCCTTAACCTCGTAAAGCATATCTGTAGTATTTAGAGTTTTTTTATGTTTTACTTTTAGTTGCTATAAAATTTTTATTGTTTTTTCTTTTCTTGTTTTTGAATATTTTTTATTTTGTTTTTTTTTTTTTCTAAATTTGGTTAATAGTAGCTTTCGTCTATTGTACAAATTATGTGTTATTAGGTTTGTGATACTCACCACCAACATGGAATGCTTCATGGATACCGTACAGTATACGTATATGTATGTATAGGAGACCAACTTGAAATATTTAACCGTATGTGCGTAGGAGAGCAAGTTGAAATTTGTAATTAGGTAAGGTAGCTTCGTCAGTCCTTCCGTTCGCTACGTGTGTGGGATAATTCGAAGATTTCAAGGATTATAAGTTAAACGCAGGGGAGAAGATTCCTATAATCTCTCTACTCACTCTATTCATTTGTTTATCTGTCAATTTAACCATCTATCTGTAAATTGAAAGGATTGCGTGCTCTTATGTTTGTGGGTCAACAGAAAAGCGCAAGATTCGGAATTACTTGCCTTTGTCTGCCTATCTGCAAACCGATTCTTTCATTACCGGAATAAATATATGCGATGAATTTTAAGCAGCACTCATCCCTCCGTCCATCCATCCATCTCTTCATCTATAATTTGAGGTATTATTTCACCTATTTAAAGATTGGAACAATTTTGTATATATGTATATATAAATATATAAAATTATATAATGCGTACATAATGTATGTATATATATGCGTATATATACGCATGTAAAGCGGCTACTATAAATAGCAGATATGTATTTGTGTCTACATATATACCTTTAATCCTTTCCATCCCTCTTTTCTTTCGATTATATTTGTCTAACTTTCATGAAACAAGTTTTCAGAGGAATCGAGAAATTGTTGTGAATTTTTTCCGGTAGGAATTGTATGAAATCATTTCAAACATAACCTCACAATTGTGATACTTTTGAAAGCTTTCCTTCTTTCCTTCTACAAAGCTGACTTTAAAAATCGTTATAAATAGAAAGCAAATTTTACGACCGTGACTGAAGAAGAACGCGTTGGCTCTGTCAAACCTGTGGTGGGTTTCATGTGATTCGCTTAAACGCGAAGTTAAAATCTTATTTATTTTCTTTTTAAATTGAAATTGTTACATAAAGAAAAAAAATTTATTAAATAAGAAAGAAAGTTTGTATATATAACTAAAACATTTCTTTACTCTTCGAAAATAATAAACTAAAACGAATTTAGTGAAATTTTGTATAAATGTTTTATAAATGTATGTAAAGATTTCAAAAAAGAAAAGTAAAGCTAATTTATATCAGCTTCATCATGAATTTTTTGCAAAAAATCTTATAACAAAAAAAAAAAAAACAAATATTAAATCAAAAATCAAATCTAAACAATAAACACATTGCTGTTAATCTTTGGAATAATTGCAAATTTTGGAAATCGCTTAACATAAAAAAACAAAAGAAATTTAATGTTAAACTCTTTTCGGCTTAATAATAATTTATATTATTTATTAAAAGTAAAATAAAAAAAGAAATATCATAAAATTTATAAAACAAAATAAAAGAAAAACAAATAAAATTTAAAATCAAAAAATTTAAATAAAATCATATGAAATATAAAATTTTAAAAAGAAAAAAAAAATTCGAAAAATTTGTGAACACAATTTTTCCAGATTTCCACTCAAAACGTTTCCCATCATATGTTTTACCCACAAAGGATACATGCGTTGGTAAAGAGATACGCTTCACACCTTCAGCATCCTGTAAGCAGCACTTGCTTTCGTTATGCTTTTCAGCGGAAGACATGGTTTACAAGTGTCAATTTCATACAACATAAGTCCAAGGGAAAATTGACTGAACACCGGGCAAAATACCAACACCACCACCACCACCACCGCCACCGTCATCTTCACCATTACCAGCACGCTATTATTACATGAGCAAAAGTGCAGGAGAAAACTTGTTTCAGAATTTAATAATACACTTTTGCGGCATTACAACAAAAATTTACCCTGTTTTTGGTTTTCCTCTTCTCTTTTATTTCACTTTCTGTTCATAAACGCGCAACACTTATGCATAACTACGTTTGTTTTCTTCCGTATGACTTTCAAGTTGTTCAGTATTCGTGGATACTTGTGGATGCAAAAACACAGCAAACACTTGAACAGAAAACTATCAGTCTTCCGAACATACGTACATATAAGCCTACCAGCAACAATTTACACATACATAGGCATAATCATGCTTAAAACAACAAAACTGTTCCATTGTATGCATTTCATGTTTTTAAAAATATTCTGTGTTTGGGGAACGAATTTATTTTCATGGTCACTCACAAAGTGAAATTGAAATATCGTTACGATAATGAAGCGTATCATCTCGGTACATGATACAAACATTGTTTTACAAAAAACAAAAAAAAAACAAAAAAAAAACATGGCAAGACCAAGCAGCCAACCAGTCATCCATCCAGTCAAGTCGACACTTTTGTTTCGTGCATATTCTATTAGGGGAATAGATTAAACGACTACGACTACGGCTGTGACTACTCTCTTCTCAAATTCACGCTAATCAAGAAGTTTTAGTTACATAGAAATCAAAATTTTTACGATGTGTTGATGGATGATTATACGTATATACAGTACTTTTCATTTAATAGGTTCAATTTTAACAAACACAAAAAACCAGCAAATTAAGTTACTAAGAGTCAAAATGATTGAAACAACTCGATACATATTTATACCCTAAGCAACTTACGTATGCAACAAGTAGAACGACTTGATATAGATGTTATATGAATCGACTACAGATCATTTTCTGATTCAATTTCTAAATCAATAAATATTATATGAATCAACAAAGGATCACTTTCCGTTTTCTAAATTGATTCAAGTGTGCTTGTCTGTCCATCCATTACGTTGCCATTTTCGAAAATATTTTGATAGCTTCTCATTCAGTGAACTGTCTTGGTCGTGTCTTGTTGAAAACGAATTCGATCGAGACGCTTTTATGGTCAATTCCCATATATTACCTTATCTAAAATAAGGCAGTGCAAAGTGGCCATCTGTGGCGGTTTAGCTTGTTCCATTTTAATTATTAGAATTGTTTAGATAAAATTGTAGGTTTTTACTTAAATCATGTCGTATGAAAAACATTCCGGAGTCATCACTTTTTGCCTTCTTTTTCGCCGGATATGATTTGCAATTCATCTATTCATCATCATCCTCATCATTTTTTATTAATCTCTAAGACGGGAAACCACTTAAACGAATTATCGACTGAATCACAAAAACTAATATCTGAGGAGTACGATGAGTCCAGCCGCCCATTTTCCTCTAATGTTTTTCAAGTTTCCGTGCAGAGTTTTAAAATGTACAGCTTAACTGCTGCTTTTTTTATATCTTACACCACTTGCGGTACAGGGTCCATTAACTTAGTGCGGTCGTATGCAACACACAGAAGGGCTTAGAATTGACCCACCCTATGTTGTACCGATCGATTCAAAATCATAATCCGAATCTAAGCCTGTCTGTCCGTCTAATGTCTGTCCATGTAAAGTTGTGTTGAAGCTACAGGTCGCAATTTTCGAGATATTTTGATGAAATTTGGCAACGTGACGTGTTTTCGCCCAAGGACGAACGCTATTGAAAATGGTTCGGACCTTTCGACAACTCCCTATATAACATCCTATTTTGAAAAGTCGTTATTTGGAAGAAAACTATAATTTTCAAAGTTTCTCGGGAAAAGTGGCTAAGTAGTAGTATTTCGGCATTAGAAAGTGGTATGAAAACTTTCGATCGGCTGGGGCAATTTTTGAATCGCCTCTCGTATAACGGAAACTGAAGTTAATACGACAAAAATGTATCATTTTCAATGCTTCACGAAGAAAGTTATATCATAATACTAATTTAACACAAAAAAAATTAATTGTACCAAATTTTTCCCATCTCGGCCAACTCTTTGGATTCTACCCTATATATAGATTTTGATGAAAATTGATTCTTTGTAGAGCAGAAAAATCTAAATTTTACTATGTTATGGACGAAACTTAAACTGTAGTAGTAATTAAAGACAAAACAAAATGTACTGTACGTAATTTGGACCACCCACGACTATCTTTGCATCACGCCCTATATAAAGATTTTTATGAAAAAAATTTTTTTTAGAGAACAGAAAAGTTCAGGTTTTAATATTTTTTGATGAAAATTGATCCATAACAGTAGTTTGATATAAAAATTAACTGTGCTTTTGAATATGTACCATAACTTTTGAACCTCTTAGACCCAACCATTCTTACGGAAAGTAAGCTTTAATTTGAAAAGAGGACTAGCTTTTAATATACAATCCCATAACAGTAAGTTCCTATAAAAAAAGGGTGTAATTTTTGTTTTCTATGGCAAAAATAAGAATAGTGTATAAGTGTGTAAGTAGAGTATTTAATAGTCGACTTAGACCGATTATAATGTTTTCACTTGTTTTAAAACTTAATAAGCAAATTTAATAATTTAAATTGTTATGATCATCGTCTTTCGTCATATTGGTTATGAAGGAATGTAAGTTATATAAAGGGTGACGCTAATAAGCGTTGTATATGCTTTATGCAATAACATTACATTACAATAACTATTAAACTGAGGTAGCAGTTGCTTCACACTTTTTCGAGTTTTTTCAAGAAAGAAGGCAGTTCTCTCCCTCAATCGTATATTAAATAGGTACAAGGAGTGTTTTGGCCTTACAAGTCAATTTTCTGTTTGCTGCTTGGGTTACACAGCCGTCTTGTTTTATAACAAAATTAATATTGGAATGTTTAATTATTACCGTTCCTTTGGAATTCCAAAACTGATACAAAGTAAAAAAGACTATAACAAGAAAGCAAAAAGTTTTCTTGTAAAACCAATCCGTTCTAAGTAGTCCGTAATAAACCAAATTATGTCCAAAACTACGTATTCGAGTCAGTTATATTGAGAGTACTGTCGACATGTATTTTACTTCACGCTACATCATAACCAAATACTTTTCAAGCAGCAAAGAAAAATGTATTTGAATAAAAAATATGTGAGCAATATTTTTACATCATTTTTTGATAGAAATATTAGAAAGTTTTTCTTTCTAAAATCAATAAAGAAATTTTATTCAGCATATGGCGAAATGAAAAGAAATATGATTTACCACGAACGTGCATGCCCGGCCTAAAAATAAATACGTTTTGTAAGCTTAAATAGAAACTCTCAGAATAGATTTTGTTTATAGATATCTGCTATTTAAGGTAAGTACATTAATTATATATATATACATATACATAAACGTCTGCATGCGTCTTTCATTAACTGAAGAGCACTGATCCAACCCCTTTTTAAATATGTTACAATTATAAGACTCCTGATCATGTCAAATTGAAAGTATACACTTCTTAAAGTTAGTAAGTAATTAAAGGGCGCATGTGGCGCTTTCGTCTTCCTTTCAAGACTAATTTACGCCCTTTGCGTTGCAGTCCTTGATGTCACCTTAATGTGTATGCTACATTTTTCAAGACTTATGTCAAATTGACGTAGAAGAGGAAGACTTTCAGGAAATTTCCATCGAATGGATTTTCGTTCCATAAGCAGCTGTTCCTTTCAAATTTAAGGGCTTATCAAATTAAGATAATACGAAGTTTTATTTACATAACAACGTTAGGTACACAACGTTATCTACGCAAGAGATGTGATCGCAGATGTGGTCCAATACAATCCATTTTTAGGGCAAAGTTAATCAAATTTCATCAACATATCTTGAAAATGGTGATTTGTAAATTGAACTCAATAACATGTGGAGAGACATCAAATGGATACTCAAGCTTAACACTAATCGTATCACAATGTGTCTTTGAACTTTGAGCTTAAATTTGTTGATTATTTCACATTGCAAGTAGATGACTTGTGTATGTTGTATGTTTGCATGGAGCTTCCTCGGATATGTAAATGAATTTGAATAAATTGCAAGCCGCTTTAATATAAGCAATACTAACAAATAACGTTTTAATCATTCCCATCATCCTGCCTAAGAGTTTAAGAGTCGCACCACCGTGGTATGGTTCAGTCTAAAAACAATTTATATGATTAGGGATCGTTTGATAAAAATGATAACTTACACTAATCCCAAGTCATACTGGATTTTGCAAACATCGGCGCACGAATCTACTAACCCCATCACAATTGGTATGGAGTGAAGTTATTTACCGGAGGGAGTAAAAAAAAGAAAGGGATGGAAAGACATATGTTAGCTCAATAAATTATTTCTACTTTTCCAAGGCTGCTATGATAGTCTAAAATATTCTTCATTAAGGTGGTCATCATTTTTATTACTTCAAAGTCATCGCGTGTTAGTCTGCAAGGCAATGCCCTAATGAATAGAAATTTCTCCGATTGAAATGATTTAAACACATCAGTCATTCAACTGCCAAAGATATTTAAGCTTTACTTGTTTTTGATGCATAATTAATTAAGCATTGTAATCGTGAAACAAAAAAAAAACAAAAAATCATTAATTGCATCTCCATACAATTGACGAAAAACTAAAAAAATTAAGCAGAGAATTTCCGCTTAGTTAATATCACTGCTTAGTTGATTGATTGCAGAAGTGCATGCCTTGCATATGTTACTTTTTCCTTTTTTTTTTTTTTTTGTTTTTGTTGAGTAATTATTTAAACAGGCATCACAGATCGAACCTTTTTGACATAATTTATGTTTAAATTAAGGTAAATTTTGCGAATATGTTGAATGTAAAAAAATTGCTTCACATTAATTTCTTGATTATAAAGAAGAAAGAAGGGTTGATTTCTTTTGCCTTTTTTTTTTTTTTTTTGGTTTTCTGATAAACGCTCTTAATGAGTGTCATCAGTCAACTATTGCTGAGGCAAAATAATTAAAAATTAAGTGGAAACATTGCAACCATTAAATAAGCAACGATAAGCAAATTAAGAAATAATTCAATAAGTTTGTGATCACTCCTCCTTGCTTATGTGCTTAAGTTCGTCGCACGATTATATCTATTACGTCTTGTGACTTGTGCATACATTTGTTTAACACTTAAGTTAATTAGTTTTGTACCCCAGACGGAAATCAATAAGAATAACAACCTATTATAACCGCCACTACCATCATCATCATCATCATCATCGCCACTATCTTGAAATTACAAAACAACAACATTGCAAAATACAAACAAGAAACAAACACTTGATTATTTGCTTCATACCATAATTGTTTGTCAATATTTACGATCACGTAGTTTTGCACCTTTTATGACCGTCTAAACGTTATTATCTCGCAGAAGATGTGAAGTAAAAGACAACAACAAGAACAGGGAAAAAACATACAACTCATGCTTGAATAATGATGTTTTTACCGCTAACTGGTCAACTGCACAGCCACTGACATACACGCTTATGTAATGCAATGAATGAATAAATTGAGAAAACTCATAATTAAATCATACGATGCTTGCAAAAAAAAAAAAAACAAGATAAAAAGGAAGGACAGAAGAAAAAACTTCCTAAACTTTTAACACCGCACGTGTTGATCACACTTGTGTGGTTATGCTAAGAAGAGAAAAAAAACCAACATTAAACATTAAAAATCATTGATCTCGACAGTCGAGTGGAAATTAAGCATAAAGTCAGAATCATCTTCAGATTAAACGAAAAAAAAAACGAAAAATACAAAAGGTAGGTAACGGCGTTAATGACTATAGTGAAAGAGAAGTAAGTAAATAAGTGATTAAATGACGATTGGCGTATATATATATATATATATATATCCATTCAGTATTCAGCATTCATGTATAA
This sequence comes from Glossina morsitans morsitans, assembly GCA_001077435.1. Lineage (NCBI taxonomy): Eukaryota > Metazoa > Arthropoda > Insecta > Diptera > Glossinidae > Glossina > Glossina morsitans. Next base: position 9,733 of record CCAG010001944.1, read on the forward strand.
GCAATTACAAGAACAACGATAGCAAAGTGTCAACCCTGATTGTCACATTACACAGCAAGTTTATCCGCGTTAAACCTACTCATGACGCCTTAGTGGTTAATGATGATGTTGACCATTTTCATGGATATGTACAAACGTACAAGCACTTGTCATTTGGAAAATGTTTCTTTATATCATACACAAAAGCACAAAATACACACGCTTACACATACGTTAATATTTTACAAACGTTTTCAAAAGTTATATCATTCCGGGGCAGTGTAAATTGTTGTACGTAAGCACACAACATCATGATATCATGCGGTAAAAGTAAAATAAAGACAAAACACATCATTGATTATGCTTACAAATATTTCTATGTACATATACATACATATATATGTAGTTATATATGTACATGCATTTATATTCACTGCATATGTATAAGCAATTGCACGTTTAGCGCCACTGATTATGAGTTAAAGTGAAAATTTGCAGAAATTAATCGTTTTAGTCTTCTTGACGATTGTTGTGTGCGGCGAGTTTTTTTCTCTTTCTTCTTTTCATTTTTTTTTTTTTACACAATAGAAACGTGATTCGTGGAATTTCATCTTCATTACAAGAAGTGCCGCTTAAAGCAAACAGTACGTGCCTAACACGCAAGTGAAGAGTAAAACGAAAGAACTCATTACTTTTTTCACTAATTATCAGACATTATCAAAAGGCTAATTCGAATTTTTCGCATTTATTTATAAGACTTTGCGAAGGGTTTTTCAGGAATAACAAAATGTTATTTACTAGAATATTTTGCATTTATTAAACTCAAGAGTTAGTCGGTCGGTACAGATTTACTTCATTTTCGAACTGAAAGTGAGCAAGACATCGAAGAATATCTAAATCTATGTTTAAATTTTGTATATAAAATTTGTTAGCGTTCTATAAAGCGTTCTCACAGCAATTGCCTTATGGGTATTGGCAAACTTTCAGTACTTGCTTGAGGAGATCCCGCTGCTCAGATATGTAAATTTTTCAAGAAGTACTTCCTTGAAAGATGAGCGCAAGCCCAAATTAGAAATTAAACTTTCTATCCATATAAGCGCTTGCTTTTCGTGATAACCCCTATACATGTTAAGGTCTAAAACACAGATTCCTTAACGTTAATGTTTTTTGGTCGATCGCTGCTATGGACGAATTTTCATCATAAAATATTAAAAATTAAACTCTTTTTCTGAAGGGTTTACTGTTCATGAGAAATGTTATATAAAGTGGACTCCCGAATATAGACCCACGTCGTTCAAATTAGGTCTATTTAATTTTTTTATTTAATTACTATCATAAACAAATTTTGATCACAAAAAGATTGTGGTTTTTGGCATATAAGGGTTTTTTGGCATACGTTTGATTTACGTTTCATGAGAATCCTTATATGCGGTGGTCGGATCTACGTGGCGCAAATTCGATAACGTTGAGTTCTTTGCCAACTTACTATTACAAATCAGCTTGCACCATGAAATATTGAAAATTAGACCTTCTTACCATATAAGGAATCAGTTTTCGCAGGAACGGTTCCATGAAAAGGGTTCAAAAAATTGTCCCAGCCGATCCAAAATTTTCACATAAATTTAAAATTCCCAAATACCACTAGTCAGCGACTCTTGTTGAAAAATTTTGCAAATTGCAATTTTTTTCCATATAACGACTTTTCAAAATAGAGCGTCGAGAAAGTAAATCGAACCATTGTCAATATAATTCGTCCTTGGGTCAAAACATATCAGTGTAACAAATTTCATCAAAATTTATTTCAAAAATTTGCAAGCTGTAGCATGGCCAGATATCACACAGACACACGGACACACAAGCTTAGGTTGAAAAACATTTTCTGAATCCATCGGTATAATAAAAAGTAGGTCTATCCCAAGTCCTTCTGGATGTTGCATACATCCTGACAAACTTAATACACGCTTGTTCCGTAAATAGCGTGGGGTATAGACAGCCAAGCTTTAATACGCTGTTGTACGTTTTTTTCGAGGCTATGATTTTTGGACTACCCATGCCCGTGTCCGTTTCCATCGCAACTTCATATGAATATTCTCTATTGAAACCATACTTGTAAAAAATAATCAATGCTTTGCTAGAGAATATTATTAAGAAGCCAGAGGTAATTGGTTGAGAATCGCGGAAAGCTCGGGCTGCTTTCTTGCTATGGCAATATTTTGCTTGTAATAAATAAATATTTACATTTTCTTATACCTTAACTCTTCCACTACATTGATTGGTGGGTATTTTCCATAACAAGAAGATATTATTCGTAATTTCATATTCACATGTTAGTATTATCCCTTAAAAAATATAAGTTGACTTGCTTTAGTTTCACTAAATGCAAAAACATGACACTCCATCGAATGAGTCGAAAAACTTGTTATTTGAAAATCTCAAAAATCTTAGCGCAGCATACAGTGGAGTTGTCTCAAGGCATGTAAATATCTTTAGAGATCTTTCAAAACATTTATTCTGTTATTTTGGCTACCATCGCACACACTTATCAGAATATCCATTTGTTAATTGAAAACTAAGTGATATGGTTAAATGAGCGTTACGTTCGTCTAATCTCATTCTTCTTGATTCTTTCTCGTTTAGAGATTATGTTTATGTAAATCGCGTGACAAGGAGATATATTGGAAATATGTCTTAGATTTTCCAAACAAAATGAAATGAAATGAATCTAATCCGCTTCCTTTTTTATCTTTGACCGTCTTCGTTAATGAGAATACATGAACCCGCATGTAACCGTTATATCTTGCTTCCAGCAAAAACAAGTGAAAATACCATCGTAGAACACGACATGAAATACCATCCTATAGTCATGCATATAACAACTTTTCAAAAGAAAGTGCTTTATGGGAAGTGTTCGAAAAAGTGTTCTGAACCGAACTGTATTCAAAAGCGTTTCTTCTTAAGCCAAATCAGATCGGCGTACAAAATTTCATCAAAATATTTCAAAAGTTTCCACTTGTAGGTTGAACATAAGGAAAAAAGACGGACGGCGGGACAGAGATCGATTCAGAATCATTTTTTGAAATGAATGAACATGGGATAGATCTGTCTCAAGTCCTTCTGGGTGTGACATACGTCTACACAAACTTTATAAGTGTTGTAGGGTATAAAAATGCCGAAGTTTTTGCAAGACATTCATGAACCATTTGTCGTACATGAATAGCTAGTTGGTTCAACAGAAATGGATAGTTCCCCATAATCGTTGTAGTTGCTATTACTTGCAGTCATTTGGTTTGTCCCTAAATGTCGCTGGTATCGTGTATTCTTGTAACGATATTGAAAAGTCACTTCGTAAACGGTCTTAAAAGAGAGATAATATCCATATGCTGCTCGCTCTTTCTAATGGAGAAGTTGGGTGCATAGACCGTATTGCGAGAACAAGAAAGCTTTTGGCTTTGGTTCTACTGAGGATATCGTCTTTCTAAATCCATGGAATACACTGCTCTTTGCGAAAACCAAATAGCAAGTAAAGCGAAAACAGATTTCCGTTTACTAGTGTTAAGCAGGAAATACCAATGGAATGGAATACCAATGGATTGACATGCTGAAGTCAATAAAGAAAACAAACACTAAACAAATCGAACTATGTTGAAAGTTAATAAAAATACAAAAAAAACAAAATAATAATATACTTCACTACCAAATGAATCTTATTATCTATCTGAGGTTTAACAATATTTTCCTACAATATATGTACATTGCCTCAGTCTTTCCTTCCGGTATCTGTTTTATTCACTTTTTCTTATTCAATTATTTTGATTATTATGAAAATTTGATTAACTTAAACAAAAGTTAAACTAGAAATTCATCGTCATCATTATCGTCATCATCATCATCATCATCATAATGATCATCTATTATTGTGTCATAATAATAACCAGTTTGTATATATCTATGACGGATATATTTATATACGATTGTTTATTTCACTTTAAGGAAATTCCCAAATTGTTGTCAATTTCAATAAAATTCAAAGAACGAAAGGCACACAATCAGGTTTTCATTGACCACAACATCTAGCATGCTATGGATTATCTTAGTTCAGTCAGTGAGTCAGTCAGTCAGTCAATCATTTATTTAGTATCCTGCCTAAATTATTCACTAACATTTCATGTATAATAATCTATATAAAAAATACTTCATTACATACACACACATGTACATAAATAATAAAATTATAACCAAGTTATCATAAAATTTTGACACAACGAACAGCAGCGAGAGCCACAATAAAGTTTTGACCATCAATCTTTCATTTGAAGCAAAAAAAAAAAAGAAAAAAATAAAGGAACGGAAAAGAACAAAATAGTGTTTATAAATCTTTTCCATGGGCGAAGGGCGTTGCTAAACGCAAAACAATACAAAAATATTCTAAGGAATTGATTAAAACGCCTACAAATTTTTTGTTTTTTTTTTTGTTTTGGTGATTGTATGGTATTTCGCTGGGATGGAGTGTTAAGACCACTAATATAGAAGAAGAAATAATCGAGAGAACGTAAAGGAATGGAAAGAAATAAATTGATTGCTTAAATCACTGCATTTAAAGGCAATTTAACCGGCAGCTAAATGTAAACAAGTAAAGAATTTCATATTCAAAAGAATATTAATTTTATTTCAATGCATAGCGCGCTTTAGTTGCTATGAACTGTGAGATTTTAAGTCGCTTTGACTACGTAAGTTTGTCTTTTTTCCACTCTATTAAATTATTTCATTGAAATAATGACTTCAAAAACTTACTTATATAACATGTCAATAAATAAAAAGTATAAAAACATTGAAAAGTTGAAATAGATGCAAATCTCTTTCGAAAATAAGTAAACAAAACCATGCATACGACAAGGGTTTCGATGATTTTTCGCACCAATTTCCTCAGTTTCTGGTTATTCTGACAAAAACAAAAAATAATTTACGGTGACAACTGCAACAGTTTTGATAAGTGAAATATCTACCTACTTATGCCATAGATGCCTTAATTAGGGTAAGCTTCTTAGGGCCCAGACGATACACTCCTTGTTCTACTCAGCGCAGTGAACAACCCGTTGTTGATTTGCTGAATTGAAGGAGAGGGAGAACAAGAATTAGACACCAACCCATTTCGATTATTCAAAACAAATCCCCTAATGATCTCCCTTTTGTGCTAATAATCACATTAACAAAGAAATTCTTTTGTGTTTGGAGATCCGAAATTTACCACATTGTTCATGAGCATTCGCTTTCCGTATAAAAGATGCCTGTTCGACGCAGCTTAGTAGCTGGTATTCACTTCTTTTTTTTTTAAGTGATCACGAAGAGACTTTTGCCAGGAACTGTGAACGTTATCGAAATTTGGTTGGATGAGCTGAATGTGAAAAGCTTGCGATTTGAGTAAAACGACTGGGAAAGCTTCACAGGTCGCAAAGGTCGCCGAATGGATAACTTAGGGAAATTCAGATATCAATTGTCTACGAAGACTATTTGGGCTACGTAGGCTTGTAAAAGGAGCCTTGGCGGACTTGGAAACGATATTGTTTTTCATGTACGAATGTATGCCGCAAACTTATAGTGAAATAAAAACATAAGTATTTTATTTAAATTTTAAGAAAAAACTAACGGTTCGATAATACGGCCTTTCTCTAGCCTTCACTTCTACCGTAACTTCGGTATAAACAACGAGATAGACTGTGTGTAGCTTGAAGGTACGTTAAAAATGTTATGATCGAGAGATAAGAGTCACGATTATGCAGTCGGTGTTCCCGGGATGAAAGCTCAGTGTTATTTGACCTGCCGCCACCGTAAGTATAGTGCCAGCACGGTCGGTAGAGGCATAACACTTAGCGCTTGGGCAAACATCCACTACCCTCCACCCACTCCACTGCCTCTCTCTTTCCATTTCCTAATTTTTTCGCGTGCTACACGTGGCATTCCCCGAGTTATTGGTCATATTAAAGAGATAAAAAAAAGAAAAGAACTCAATCGATTTTAAGGCAAGGAGCTGTTTTTCCAATCGTTTTAAGCAATTTCAAGAAGTTTGAGTCTTCGGGAAACCAAAATTTATATCTGCATTGCAATCACTTACAATAGATGTATTCGAAAGTTCCGTCCGTTTTTAGAATAAAACAAAATCCTAGTTTTCGAATGCATTCCAAAAATGTTTGATGAGCGGAATCAAGCCTTTCCGCAATATCCGATGTTGCTTAAAAAAGTATTTTGCTCTAACATGGTCTTGACAGTTTCGTCATCGATCAAAGATGGTCGCCCAGAGCGTGACTTCTACTAATGTAACCAAGGTTATACAAGGTACAAGTCCCTTGATACGATTCGTTACATGTTTTCATCATAAAGTATGAAACGTAGTTGTTATAGAACGGCTTACTTTTCATGAGAATCTTAATATGACGAGCAGTGTGTTTCGAAATTACCGCATAAAATTTGTAACTCAAGATATCACTTTGAGCCAAGTTGCATCATAAAACACCAAAAGTTAACTTTTGTTGCTATATGATGATGGAATTCAAAAAGTATTTCCATTCAATCAAAATTCTGCAAATTCGTTTGATATGCCGTAATATTGTTTTTCACCACTTTAGTTCATGTAAGAGCTTCTCCAAAGTATGCCGCTTTGTTGGCAGATGTCATAAAATTGATCCTACAGTCAATTAACTTTTGTCTCTGGGGCAAAATCAGTCAGTGCACCAGATTCTGTTGAAATATCTCGACAAGTTCAATTTTGCGGTCGACTGCCACGACCCATGACACATCGGACGGACGAACCAATTGACGTCCGTCAATTGAGTCAGAAAATGATTCGGACCATAAAAACTGACCCTACCCCAGGTCGTTCTGCATGTTGTATATACCCGCGCTCACTTAACATAATCTTATTAAAGCCAATGTAGAGTAAAACGAGAGTAAGAACCTACACTTACCTACAATATATATTAGAGATTCAGGCACAATACAAAGTTAGGTTTTCAACGGCTGTGTGGATTACTTTCAAGTAACTACGAATTCTTTAAGATAAGCACTTACAAGATACCTAAGTTAAGTGTGTGTGATTTTATCACTTATTCGAAAAGGAAACTTAATGGCGTTACTGCTATAATATATAAAATCAGCGATCTATACTTTTTTTCTAAACTAGGTAGCAATAAATCGGCATATATATATATAACGTGCGATAACCCAGCTCAATGAACGTTACGTACTAATTTAATCAGAACTACTCTTACTAAGTATTGCTTACAAGTAGACCGTAGAAATACAGTTCATACAGTTCATCATTAAAGGGAATATAAAGATATCAAGGAAAGGAAGCCATAGATTATTAACTAAAGAGTTTAAGTTTCCTTTAATTTCTATATGGTTTAATATCATTAATTGTCGGTTTTGCTCTTTTCTTGCACTATTGGCGACTTTAGTTTGCATTAAATGAACGGCGTTATGTGTGCGCTTGTTGTGAATGCGATTTAATGGAAATTTGTCATTTTGTTATTTTGCTAAAATCCTGTTACCACAAAATCCTTTTGCCCTTAAATCCTTTCAAATTGAATTTCGTAATCCTACCAACAACTTTATCCACACTACTCATATGTTGCATTGTTGATTAAATTCTTGGGTTAAAAAAGGTGACCAAAAGATTGCAAACACATTCTAAATGGATTTTGTTACACATAATAAATCACTTTTCTATTTGCAAACATCTGGTCACCTTATTTCTAAGACGATATAACTAAAGTAAAGTTTATAATTCAGGTTATTTTATAGTAAATCCATGAACAAAAACTTGACTTTTTAGCTTAGTTGTGTGATATGTTGGCCTTCAGTTCAATGTAAGTATAAAGTTGGAAAAGTTCTTCCACATACAAGTAATATGTGCATCATACTTGGATAACTAGATGCGTAATGCAACAAAAGATCATTTTTTTTTTCCTTGAATAAATGACTGTCGGGTACAATTAACAACGATTTTGAGTAACGAAAGGTATTTTGAAAATATTAAAAAAAAATAAAAATGAATATATTTAGAGAAAATCTCTATTTTTTTTTTATTTTTTTTTTTTTTTTCGTTAAAGCTACAATCAATCACTTTTTGCTTTTTGTTACGAATGCCCACTTATATGCCAAGATTTCGGTTAATAGTGTTGAATGTAGTAACACCGTTAAAACCGATTTTTAATGTGGTCATAAAATAAACACAAAAACTTTTAATAATCAATAAAAAATGAACATAAAAATTTATGAAACTTAAAAACCGCTGCTAACAACATTAGTACGATACGATAGGTTGTAACAATTTGATTCTCTGCGCTATAATTGTAAGTTATATATATATGTGAAGACTTGCAATATTGTAATTAACTTTTCAACTAATATTAATAATGTTCTTCAAAGCTTAATCAAGCTGCGAGTGTGATTGCGTTTTAACTTAACAATACGTTCATTCAATCAATCAATCACTGAACTGATCAAAGCCACTTTTGCAGGTACTGTCTAAGGGCAGATGTAAGGAATACTGGTTATCTTAAACATTGTGCGGGATTTTGCTTTAACTTCAATGTTGCTCTATGTATCACCCATTGCTGAAACTTAAATGTCGTCCAGACTTTAGATAAAGGCAATAAGGCAATGAGACCTTGTATTTGACCGCCACAAATCAACTTCAACGATATATGCAATCAGCTTAGCAACGCTCCCACTAAATAGCTTTATGACCCATTGTTAACTCAAGCTTGATACAATTGTTTACCATGACCGCCTAAAGTTACGATGCAAACAAAGCCCCAACCGTCTGGCCGACAACTTAATTCACGAAATACTTTTTATTCATTCGTTTAAAGTCAAGCAATTTCAAAATTCGCCTCATGCCAAAAACATAATTTTCTACATGATCAGAAACATTTTTATAAGCCATAATTATATGATTTAAATAAAAAATTATTTTTAAAATTTTAGAAATATTTCTGCCTGTAAGACCTTTATTTACCATTCATTTCAAATTATTACTTATAATAAATGCTTTTTTTTGGAATTTTTACAAGCGCATTTTCAAAGCTAATTTTTAACATACATCAATAAATCGGGATAAGCATAAAGCTGTATGCTTTTTGCATATTTCTTTATTTTGTTAATTATAAAAATTTTTTTAATTAGAAACGACAAGACTCTAATATTACCCATAGTGGTATCCGAAGAAATATTTAAAAAAAAAAAAATTTCTCTAAGAGATGAAGAAGAGACTCGACAAGAACCACAAAAAAGATAAGTTTCCTTATGTCGTCAAAAATCTTTACACAAAACCAAACGCAGCTGAAACACTAATGACGTTTATGATTAGTTGTGGTTTATGTTATATGCTGTGATTTGTATATGATAGTGCGGTCATTTAGAAAATAACTATTTCTGCTATTCAGTATAACGGCGCAATATTGGTCTCACTTTTTAGACGGAGTATTGTACAGAAAGTACGTACTCATAATAAGACTTCCTCTTTTCACAATCTGCTCTGTCATTGACATTTTAATTCAACAAAATGGAACCTTTACTTCCAAGAGTCTTATAATATGTAGCACGTAAAGTCCTAGAACGTTTGTCATCTCTCTTCGCTCTTCTTGCTGTTCTTCATTATAGAATGCATGTGGCACTGACAGAGTTTGAATATTTAAAAATTATGGGTCGAACCTTGTCCAATGCCATCTTATTAAGGACGGCCCTCTTGTAGTGGCAAAGAAGTTTTTGAAGAGGTAAAGGAGCCAACACTCTCAGCCTTGTGCTCAAAGATTTTCCTTGGCAACAATTCGGCTCTTTCGCCGGATTTGTCGCATGTTGCTGAGGCTTTGTCGAAACCAGCAAGCATACCTCTAGTCTACAGTACATGTCGTGAATCTAATGCTTGATTGTCAAATGCAATGATCGTGGAACGTTGACGAATTGAAACATCGGCAAAAAGCTACGATAAATAGCACGATATAGTCTCAAAAAAAGGGACAGAACCTAGAGTTGGAAAATATCATCTGTCTTAGGTTAACTGGAAATCCAAAGAATATGCTGAACGAATAATTTTTCCAAATCACAATTTTCTAAACGGTGGGATATGGTTATAGAAATTCGAATATTATTACTCTACAATGTGTGTGTTTGATATCCATTGACTCACAAGCAAACTTTATCATCAAACTAATGTACTCCAGGGAAACGAAGTAAATAAAACAAAATCAAGAAATGAAAAAAAAAAAAGAAAAAACTTAAAAACGATTGCTTTTATATATGTGAAGACTTAAAAGCGTTCTAAACTCGTAAATATTCCTCTATTTAACACTTTTATTTATTACTAATAAAATAATAAGACTCAAGGCTTGAACGCCTACACTATTTGGCAGTAAAGAGCGATAAGTGTAAATGCATTGTGCATGTTAGAGGCAAAATTAGCTGCAAATGAATTTTACCACTTATTTATGTCAAGACATTCGAAATCAATTATTTTCACATACTATAAGTGATTGTTTATTGATCTCATGCTTAATTAGGAATTTGCTTTTATTTTATTTCTTAACTTTAAGCTATAAATAAAAAGCTCAACGTTTCGATGTTAAAACTATAAAAAAAAAAAATTCTCCCCTTACCCTCTTTTTCAATGTTTGCGGCACCCGGCAAACGAAGAAAGAAAGCAATCGATTATATATGTGAATTGTATTATACAAGTGTTTGAAAATTTTATAGATTTTCATAATAATAATTTTCCTTATAATGTGTTCTTTTGCGGCAATCAACCACCAGGTACGTGATTAGGATGCTGCCATACAATTATTTGCCTGCACTTGTTACCTTTGCGTACATTTTATTTCTCATATCAACATTTTATTATGTATTTCACATATGAACATAAGCACAACGAACACCTTAGAAATGCGGATTGCAAGCAAGTCTGTCTGACAGTAGTTGCTCGAAATACATTTATCATTTTTACTGGCTCGTGCTCAAAACGTGGGAAAAAGTTTTGCTCTGATGAAAATTTTTCATCAAAATGTGGATATTTGATATCCTTTCTCTTTCTCTTTTCGGGCAAATTTTATTAAGGACTAAAAAATGTTTGCAAGATTGTTGCGAAAACGTTTCATGCATTAACTTAAATAAACTATGCCGCTTGTGCTGATGCCACAACTATATAAATTCCTAGCTAATCAAAAAAACAAAAAAAAAAAAAACAAATTTTATATTTGACTTGCGTCGACTGTTGCAATACCTGACACATATTTGGTTTTGTTTGGAAATAGCATCCATCATATGTATAATATATTACCGGTGAACATAACTAGTTCGATTAATGCCATGCTTGTCGGTCCGATAGAATTCTCAAAACATTTTCTGAGAAATTTCAAGATCAAGGGCAAACAGTAACACGGTTTCGATTACTCGCTCATAAGCAAATTTTTTTTCGGTGTTTCTTAATAAAGAAACTACATATCATTATGTACCTAAAAGGTGTTGCCAGAACGTACAAAATTATGATTGAAGACAATTACAATATCGGATAGTAGTACCGCTTAGTTAAGTGGATAAGAAGCACGGCTATGAAGTTGTCATACATGGACTTGAACCTCGGTGCGCTGAACCATGTCTTAATTACGACTGGTATGTGGTCGTGGCTATAAGGAGCGCTCGGTCTGTAAGGTCGTAAAACTTGTCAATGAGCTCACACCTCCTAGGCTACGTTCACATCCCACTTTGCTGTGATCGCCACCGTTTCACATGTATAGGAGATCTTCCCCCGAATGACTTGTTTTAAAAAGAAGAGTCTTCTAATGCTTTCGCAAAATAACGGTACGGTACTATATATACAGCACTTATGGCACTATAAGGGCTTATTAAGTTTATGCGGATGTAAATAACATCCGAAAGGACTTAGAATAAGCATACTTCTTATTACGCCGATCGATTCAGAATCATCTTCTGAATCGATTTAAGCTTGTCTGTCCGCTTGCCCGTTTCCTTTTCTTTTATTCAACCTACAGGCCGCAATTTCTAAGATATTTTTGGGAAATTTGTTAAACTGGCATGTTCTGGTCCAAGGACAAACACCATTAAGATTGGTTCGGATTGAATCAGTTTTTCGACCACTTTTCCTATAATGCCTTATTTCGAAAAGTCACCATATGAATAGCTGCAGGATGGTGTAGGGCATTTAAATGTTGGCGCGCCCTACTATAGCGGTTTTCGTTGTTTGCAAATAGAACAGCTGTGTCCTGGTCAAACACCGTCTCAGTAGACAGTAAAGCAAGTATTTGTATGAAATTTCCGACTAAACATACTATGAAAAGGAGAAATTTTAAATTTTCCATAAAATTACGTTTTTCATTAGCGCAAAAATTTTATACAAACGGGAAAATCATTGAGTTAATCATTAAGACAAAGAATTTTGTCCTAATCTGGATAAAATAAAATGAAACCACATCCCAGGTATAAAACATGAAGCGAAAAGAAGAATATCTTAACATTCATTAGCTTCAGTACAAAATTTCACTTTATCGTGTAAAGATCAAAAGTTGCATTTATCACTAGCGAATATCAACTGAGCAAAATAAATGTTAAATAGATTCAAGGAAATTGTTTAATTGCGTATTCTATCTCATTAGTGAAAAATTGGGGATGTATTGGAAGTGTTCATAGCCCGATCAGCGCTAATTTAATCAAGATTGAATATACTTTGGAAAAAGCCATACCAAAATGTCAAAGTCGTAAGTAGAGTTTTACATAAGAGCGTAGCTTGGTTTAATAGATGTTGTCAAAGCGCGCGAACCGAACACTTTTCAGATTTTATTCATTCATTCCGAAATTCAAACACTATTGATTTTCGAAAAACTGCATTATGCGCATACAAAATGTAGCTTTTTATCGCTTACGGCAGCCCTTATAATTTCGATCCATGAACCTTAGACAGTTTCGCTTGTTAATGCTCTGATTAAAGAACCTTTTTACACCGGCACTACAATCGGTCTTGTGCACTCACCAAATTCGCTCACGTCTCTCTGTTACTTTCATTAATTCTGACCAATCCAACCAGATCCCACCAAGTTTTAAAGAAGACACCATTTATACCGTGCGCTATGTGACATGGTTTACACGAATCATTTCATATTTTCAATATATTTTTATTTTATTTTCCCTTTAGGAACGAGAAATGTGGAAATGAAGACGAACCAATTGATTCGGAGATGTTCCACAATCCAAGTTGCGATACCACTTTAAAAAATTTGGACGAAGCTACGCAAACAGGGATTGCGGAAACTAACGTAAGTGTGCGTCTGTACTTACACCGTCAAACTATTTCTTTAGAATATGCCTAAGAAAGTTATATAATTGCTTATTTTTGCTTTCGCAAGCAAAAGAAAGTGAGATCCATCAAGAAGAAGATTTTTTTTTTCGGATTTTGGGCAAGCTTTGGAATATACATAAGCAATGGAATGTGTTTGCGTGTTAAGTGTTTCTATAAGGCCGGGAAAACAATTTTGTAAAGACAGTGACATCGTTTGAACTTTTCCTAATAACGTTTGTTAAAAGTCTGCACTTTGCATCTACAAAACTACATATCTTCCTCCGGACTTCGTGCTTGCATATGTTAATGTATTTTTCATTTCTTTATTTCAGGCTGTAATGGATACTTTGCCGGATATACGGGGCGACAATAGCACCTCCTTACCTGCATTACCCAATGAAATATGGCTTAAAATATTTAACAGTTTGTCGCATGGAGACTTACTGCAAGTCAAGTTAGTTTGCAAATACTGGCTCGAACTGGCTCAAGCACCCGAGCTGCGACGTCGGTCGAAATTGGTGATTACTACACAAAACGTGAAGGACATTTGCGATTTTATAAAGCGTCAAGATTTCAAATGTGAAAGCGTAGTGATAGACGAAGAAGGCAGAGGGTTCAGTAGCGTGGATCGCGAGATTCTATTAACAGTTTTCAAACATTTGGGATCTGATGTGGTGCAACTAAAACTTTATCAGCTCTCATCTCTCTCAATGCTTAGCAGTCTTTTGCCGAATCTCGAGGAATTGAATTTGCTTGACATATACCCACAAAAGGGTGTATTGGTGAACTTTAACAAATTTCCTAACCTTAAATCATTGTTAATGGATGGGGATGATGGTGATGGCAAAACGCAAATGCAATTGTTTTCAGGTTTCTACCAAATGTCTGGTATACGTTTGGAAGCACTAACCTTAAATGTTGGTCGTTTTGCTGCTAGCTGCTTGGCTGCGCTAGCTTTGCATGCATCTTCATTGCGTTGCCTGAAGCTCAAAATTGATTTCGATATAAGTAGAGATTCGATATTGCAACCTCAGTTGGAAGAAACCCTTAAAAACTTCACTCAATTGGAGGCATTGTATATAAAGTGTCATAATGGCGCAACTGCAAGAGCCATTTTAGAAAACCTTTTTAAGGGAAATCGCCTTAAAACGATAGCTTTAGATTTTCCCTACAGAGATGATGACGACGTGGTAGAAGTAATTGCACAAAAGTGGCCTGACTCTTTAGAAAGTTTAGAGTTAGCGCACTACTTCGTAACGGAAAACTCTGCCAAATGGTTAAATTTCTTAAGCGGTAAATTGAATCGTTTGTATTTGTATGAGTGTGGATATGTCCCTGAATACCTCCTCGATAGTATAGCCCCAAAAACGAACAAAAGGCTAACTGAATTGAAGTTCGTGAATTCGAAGTTGACACCGAAATTATTCTGCGAGCTATTTCAACGTGTACCCAATTTGACAACACTTGATTTTAGCTGTAATCAGATAACCGATTTGGAAATGAATTACATTTTCCGTCATCTCGTACATTTGCGCCACCTTTTCCTAGATGCATGCAAGAGCGAAAATGACATAAAACTATTTTGCTCAACGCCTAACATAAGTAACTTAAAAAAGCTTCAAACCCTTCAGTCATGCTTGTGCCCCATCAAAGTCCTCGAGATGTCGAACTTAGATTTTAAATTTAAAGAACTAACCAAACTTTATTTAGCCCCTTGTTCAAGAAGCAAAAACCCGCCTGCTTCGACACTTGCAGATATCAGTAAATATTTTACTGCTCTTGAAGAACTCTGCTTTTATAATGTGGCTCTCCGCCACACTACTATTCTACATAAGCCTCTCCACCGTTTTCCCCGTTTATGTAGATTGAACGGCCAAAGACTTTTTTAAACTAACTGATTTAAATTGTAATAAAAGTAAGAAGAAGAAGAAAAATGTATGTAAAAAGTATCTGCTCTTTGCGAATAAAATAAAAAAGGATTTGTTAATGAACGGAGTGCAAAAAATGAATGATTTTTATTGGATTCACACATACACATGCACAATGCCCAAAACTCGGAAGCCCCTTTGAGTAATGGCAGTTAAGCGTGATGCTTCAACTGCTCTGGAGCATTTCATAACTGCATCTAAAATTCTTTTTAATAAGAAATTGTTCAGTAAACCGATTCCTCTCGTATGGTAAAGGGTTTGTATTCCATCAAAGTATTGTGTATTCTGACGGTCAAGTGAATTAAGCTGTCTAACGAAAAAGGGATGAATCTTGGTGATGGAACGATGTTGCACTAAAATGACGTAATGCAAATACAAAATCCACCCCACTAGAAGTGCGTGCATACATTAACGTTGGAAGCACTCGAGAGAGATCAACCTTTCATTATACCGACCAACTGAAAATTATTTTGCAGCAGACCTGCCTATAACATGATCGGCTCGTTTCGTGTTATATAAATCCGTTTTGTACGAGTCACATAGATGTTATAAAACCAATTTGTGTGGCCGTTGAATAATAGATGCTTTTGGTTTTTTTACAAAAAATCTAGAAAAATTTATTAATACATATTGTCCATCTTTTCTTTTCTGGATTTAACCCTTACGTAACTCTTTCACTATTTTGACGTTACGTTGTACGAAGACGTTATATATATATATAGGATGACATACTATATGTCTGTCGCTGTATTTGTCTAATGTCTATTCATATATTTCTGCTTTCAACTTAAACGGCAAATCTACTTAGACATAATGATAGAACCTATTCAAATGGCTTGGATCGGTTCCCCTTTGTAATCACTTTGTCACATAGCGAGATATTTGGAAAAAGTCATTATATGAAAACAATTTGCAATATTTTTTGGTAAATTTTGGTCAAAGCACATTAAATGATTATGGAAAATGCCGATAAGACGGGCCCACTCTATGAATTCCGCCTATATAAACATTCTTATATTGCCTAATTTTTAGCATTTTATAATGAAAATTACTCCATAGAATGGATTTGCGTCATTGTGGTATTTGGAAATTCGGGCATCTGGGGGATTTCTTCTTTTCGATATAACGCTCTCATGACCAGGAGATGTTCCATACTTGCAACGCAGTCACACATTATAATTTTTTGATATTTTTTTTGACGGTAATTAAAAAAAAAACAAGTAAGAATATATAGTCGGGCAAGGCCGATCATTAAATACTACATTGTCTAACACAATTCTTATTTTTATTATAGAACACCAAAAATAATATGTTGTTTGTATATAATGGCATATTTTTCATGCACCTGGGTCTGGAGAAGCGGGCCCAAAACGCAACGCAACCTAATGTGGTGCAAGTGTAACCCTTACACGGGGCACGATACAAAAATAGGCGTAGATGATCCAAATTTCGTAAAGTTCATGAAGTTTTGTATGAAATTACTATAATATTATGGGTGAATTTCCATCACCACTTTTTAAAACTTAGAATTTTCTGCTCTGCAAAGGATCAATTTACTTGAAAATCTTTATTAGGGTAGGATGCAAAAAATAGGCCGAGAAGGTCCAAACACAGTTAATTTTTTTATGTCAAATTACTATTATGATATAATTGTCATCGTGAAGCATTGAAAATGTTCTGAGATGGGGTTCAAAAATTACCGCAGACCATCCAAAGTTTTCCTACCAATTTAGAATGCCAAAATACTCCCACTGAGCCACTTTTGCCGGGAAATTTGGAAAATTACAATTTTTTCCATATAACGACTTTTCGGAATAAAGTGTTATATGGGAAGTAGTCGAAGAAGTGGACCGATCCGAACCATTTTCAATAGCGTTCGTTCTTAGGTCAAAACACGTCACTGTACCAAATTTCATCGAAATATCTCAAAAATTGCGACCTGTAGCTTGAACACAAATTCACATGGACAGACATCAGACGGACCGACAGACTTAGAACAATTCAGGTAATGATTCTGAATCGATCCGTATAATAAAGGGTGGGTCCATCTTAAGCCCTCTGCATGTTACGTACGACCGCACTAAGTTAATATACCCTATACCACAAGTTGTGTAGGGTATAATTACAATAGAGGAAGCGGTATAGCATATTCAATTACCGAGGTTGCCCGATCATAATCCTGTTGAAACTTGTTTTCGTATACAAGTCTATTAAAAACATTGGTAACACTAGGAAGACTGAAACAAAAGCAGTTAAAATGACCGCTTTGGGCAAGATCGTATAACACATACATTTATAAGTAATAAAGGAGGGATGGGATGTAAATAGAACCATTATTAAATGCATTTATATCAGGTATAAAAAGTTACAAAATTCTAGGAAATTGTGTCATTATATATATAATTTTTTTTTCTAATTCAAATTAAAAAGCACTCAAAATGACTTCTGTTGGCATCCGAGTGTTAAATCTCAAGTGAGTTTTTTATGGTCTTGAAAAGTAATTTGAAAAGATTTAATGCAAGGAAATGTGCACTGGTAGTAATCGCTTCGATGCGAATCTTGCATAACCATCCGCTTAAGCGCATACCTCTAAAATAATTCGCTAATTAATGGGACATTAGTTGAAGGAGTGTGCATGCCATACATTAGTTTAAGACCATCAAGTAATCAACTAACGTTTCCGTTTTCTATATGAAACTTTTTGAAATCAGGATTTTTAACAATACATAATGGATGGATGGACGGACGACAAGAATCATGAATTTTATTCAGACCCTTATGATGGTCAATAGTACACGTAAATCTTACAAGGTACGCGGCACCTATTTTTGGAGTCAATACACAAATTCATTAATCTTCAAAAATGCACTGGCCGACGATATGTCATGCACTGTATAAGTCGACAAAATGATCAAATCCTTTCATATTTCTATACTGTTGAGAGATGAACAACAATAACAAGGTAACCCATTTCTACATTACTGACAGTAAGTTCCGCAATAAGATATATATAAAAACTGGAGTGTTAAGTACATTTGTCCACGTTCTACGTGAAGACAACACCTGTTGTCTTCAGAAAATTTCCTCAAAACAAAATCATTTTTGCTAAGATTTCATAAGTCGTTCGACTGCATCGAGTATAAACGTGACAAACCAATTTTCATTAATCGAGTGTGTATGTAGGGGCCAATATTCTGCTAATTTTAGGGTAGAATTTATTTGCATTTTCATTGTTCTCGATGGCATACAGTAATTGAGTAATAATGCCTGTATTTCCTGTCAAATTATAAACAACGAACGGTTCGCTTAACATTCATTCAATGCGTCGCTTTTGTTGAACGTTGCCTTTTCTCAATACGCATATTCCTTCAGCGCAATTTATGTGTAACCAACGCAACTAATTTGACTCATTGGAAACGCATAATTTTCAAAAACCTATTAAAGCATAAATTCGCATGTAAATATAAATAAACCAATGAATGAATGAACGTATAGTCGAAATGAATAACGAGATGTTGTGTCAATAGCGATCGCAATAGATATTCGAACACTACTTAATTTTCTCGCAGAATAATTGTCATAAAGAACTTTTAATGTTATAAAAAATAGTTTAGAAAATTTTTTCCCCATTTCAGCGCCTCATTATACAAAATGATTCGATACAATTATAATATTTTTTTTGTCGACTTTGTGCGTACCTTTCTAGCAAGAGTAAATAACGGAAAGGTTGTAGGTCTCGTCTATAAGGCTAGCTTAGGAAGAAAGGCAGAAATCATGATTTTGCATTAACTATGCAATATTTTCTAATATTCATTGCTAATGGTGGAATCAAAGGTCAACTTGTTCGCAAGTTCGCGAGTTTCTATACTCAGCCTGGGATGTTTTAAGTTAAGGTGATAGCGTTTATGAATTCAGACTTGCTTACGTTGCAAATAAAAGCATGAACGACGAAACTTTTATTTCTCGTAAAGAGAGTTCGTCTTCGCGGTGCAAAATATTTTCGCGTATTTTCTCACTCCCTGCGAAACGTTGAGACGTAAGAACAGAGAATGCAACAAAGACGCGATAGGTGCATACACATGATCAGAGCGAAGTTCTAAATAGTAGATCTGATGTTGTTTGTCTGTTTGCCTATCCACTACTTGTTGTTGAAATGTTGGCGACTGAAAAATGACGATGGAAAAGTGACATTTAGCGCGCGCAGCCTTAGGCGTCTGAAGTTTAAAAACCGGCCGCGATCCCAGCATTGCAATCCACTAACCTTTATCCCGCCACAATAATAGATAACCAATCTTCCTTACACATTGACAAATAAGGCGACGTAATAGCGGTTGTCACGGTGTAAAGTAAGCTGCAAGAGTTGATCTGGTTTGAACACCGCCAAGCCTTTGCTGCTTTCGAATTACTCATATGAAAAATGCTAGAATAATAACGTCACGCCGACTGTACGCTAATAAATTTAACGATTTCTTTTACGTTACAGAATTCTTCTTACATTTTGATTGGTGTCCAATACTAAGCCATATATATGTACCAGGTTTCAATTATCTATTTAATAGCTTTAGCATTGCCAATAAGAGACAGATGAAGGAATCTACAGATTTACATGCAGAAATGCGCAAACTTTTAAAGAGACATTGAATGCCTTTCAAAGCATAACAAATCGAAGAAGTAAATGTCTCTTAACCTCTAACTGATTTTAAAAATTACTAATCACTATGTTGCTTCATAAAAAAAAGGCACGTGTCCTAGAAGAAAAGCACTAACCTTGTCTGTCTTGCTGTCGTCTTTACAACAGCCATTAAAGTAATTAAAGAGAATAATTAAGTGAAGCAAAAACATCAAAAGCATGCATGTTATGTACAAGATTTTCAACTCCTGTGGATGTCAATAGATTTATTACTTTCTATTCAATGAAATTTATAGGCGCGAAATTTTCACTTCGCAACATTAAACGTCAACTCGAGTCGTATACATTTCAGGTAACGCAAGTCCCTTAAGAATTTCATGATTAATTTTGTTGAAGGCAGTGAAGCAAAGCCTTTATTGCATGTACGTACGACTAAAGTACATAGTTATCGGGATCATTAAAGAAACAAATCAAGGTTTTGTGTTAAACAAAACAGTCAACAATATTGTCATTACGAATATTTTCGCAAAATGGAAACTGTTTTTATTATTACCGTTATTGTTATTATTATGTACGTTTGCGAAGGCTAAACGATTATGATGAGGAAGAAAGTCCTAAAAATGCCACACGCAGTTAATGAGTGTAATTTGTTCTTCTTTTTTGTTTTTTTTGTTTTTTTTTTTAGTTACTCCCTACGATAACGTGAAGGTCATCGTTAGAGGCCAACTAGTCAAGAACTGATTATCACAGCTGTGACAAAGTCAAGGCAAATTATATTTATTTTTAAGTGCTTTAGAGATATTATCGTTTACAAAATCATATGGTTTGGTTTGTTGGGTTAGCATTAAAAAGAGGGAAAAAATTATTAAATTTTACGCGTTATTTATATTAAATGATTTTATAGCAATATATTCTATTTATCACTCTTATAGCGACTGATGTGGTTTTCCTTTTTGTTCATAATAATGTTTATTCGTTTGTTTCATCATTTTAATTATTGCTTACATTTCCAAAGCGATAAACAACAACTGCAATAACCGCAACATAGGCCGGCAAACTTTATGACACATATGTATGACTGAGTAGCTGTATGCAGAGATAAACTATGAAATGCTTTTTATATACTCTTTATGTTACGCGCACATTTCTCTCTCTATTTGATGTGGTCTCATAAAAAACATTTTATAAAAAGAGGCCAAATAAATGAACTAAATAAACAAAGCAAAAAAAAAAAAAAAAGAAAAAAAATGCACACATAAAACAAAATACAATAATTATAAGGAAAAAGTTATGTCTGAAGTTCGTGTTCTTTTTTCAAACAAAAAAAAAACTCTATTATGCGCCGCATAGTCTGGAGGAAAGACTTTTGTATTTTTGAAAATGTATGTAAAATGTGTATTAAATGTTTTTATTTTTCTTTTTATTGTGAATTTTACAATGAATGCCAAATTTTATTCAAAATTTAATTTAAATTTATTCCGTTAGCTACTTGTTCTGCTAACCATCGAGAAATAAGATTAGGCCGGTTTTGACATATTGTGAGCAAAATCCCGTTAGAAAACCTGTCCAGAATATATATTTTCCAGTAAAATCTGACACATCTTGGCCAAACTCGTTTGACCACTTTTCATAGAAGCTGTGGGGACCGCACAGTCAAAATTGGGAGCCGCCAACTTCCTATATATGCCTTTGACTTGTAGGTCTGAATCGTGCACGAAACGGCGGCTCATCACACTCGGATACACCTTAGAAGACCTGATGAAAGCTTACGAAATTTCTAAATGCTATTACCAAAAGCCTTTTTGTCTCCATCCATACTCCACTATCCACTCCAGGTCTTCAAAAGAGTTGACGAAAGATTACTAAATATTTTTAACAAAAGCTTTTTGCCTCCCCTCTATACCAGATCTCGATCTACTAATCTTAAAAGAACCCATGAAAGATTGTCAAATTCCTAAATATTATTACCAAAATCCCCTCATCTTCACTTTAGGGCAAGTTCCTATTTATGCATAATTATTAAAGTCTTTGAAAATTTTTCTACAAAACTACTTGATATCGGTGAACTTTCAATTTCACATAATTGCTTTCGAGGGAGGGTAACCATTAGTCGTTTCATGCTATGTATAACTTTCCTTATAGCTCCCTAATGAAAAGCTTCGAGAAAATATGTAAAAAATAATGCAAAGAAAAATGAAAATGCTTGAGTGATTAATGACTTTTTCATAAAAAAAAAAAAAATAGAAAATAATCATGTAATCTCTGACCACAAGTGCAGGTATGCATAAAATATCATAAACAGAATCATGTCATAAGAACCGAAGCGAAAAGTTAGTTGCAACTCAACCCTGCTCATTTCTGAAACGTTTCGATATTCTTGCACACGTTCTTATTTTCCAAAGCATATAAGAAATCATTAAAAGAAAATCTAGGGAAAAATTAAATGAATCGATGAGTGAGAGCGCTATAGCCAGTTCGAAGCAAATCTTAGACACTCATTTTTTAATTTTTATTTTTTTATTGAAGTTGTAAATGACTACCTAGAACTGATGCAACTCAGCGATAAGCATGAAATAATTTTATCGTAAATTGAAATTGAAAATCAAAATTCTTCAGCGACTGCAAACATACGAAGATTATGCTAATGTTGTTAAGGTCGAATTCTTCAGGTCAGTTATTTTCATTACCGTACGTGTTCAAATATTTAGTCAGGCAAACGCAAGATGCCTTAATTTTTTGATGTCGATAATGGAACTGATTTTGGAACATATTCTTGCAAAGATTTTTCTTATGATATTTTCCCCCTTTTCGTCATCAGAATCCAGATGGACGTGCTGGTTTACTGATTTATTTGTCTATTGATGCACAGAGTTAGAAAAAATGCCGTCTGTACGAGGCTGTTATATAGAGAAAAATCCACACGACTACCGCACACCGGTATATCTGGATCTCCCTGTGA